>SCDS01000069.1:11039-155996 GCA_004149465.1 Drosophila nigromelanica | reverse complement strand
GTGTCTGCTATGTGTCAACTGTAAACAACATCAACAACACACTAACCCGCTTATCCCCTCTTGCTCCCAACATCATCATCATCATCATCGTTATCATCTTCAGCGCGCCCCAAAAAGCAGACTACAAAACTATGCAACATTTTGTAGACAATGGAATGTGCGAGTATTTTGTATGGCATTCGCACGACATTTGATATCAATGTCAAGACATTTTCACTACCCACACTCTACTCCTGCCCCTTCTTCCTGCTTCTTTAGCGTCTGCTTATTTAAAGCGATTTTTCAGTAAAGTTGAAATATTTTAGCTAAAGAAAAGTGAAAAAGAAAACACGCAGATAAAATAAAATAAGAAAGGATTATTTCGCTGCCACGCCCAACTCCAATCAGTGTGAGCTTCTCTTGCTTTTCCCGCTGCCGCAGCCGCTTCCTCTTCATCTTATTTTTTCTGCTGCTTGTCAAGTTGTTGTTGTTGCTTTTTTTGGTTGCTCGCGTCGCGCTCCAAAATTTAATTTCGCATGTTTGACGCGTCGTCCTCGTACTTCTGCCCCACCCCACCATCCCCTCTAAAGCTCTGGCGAATCCTTTGCGTGCTGTTGCCACTTTAAAGATTTGGTATACCCTGTATTATAGCTTTTATAGAATTGCCTGCGAGGCTATATATTTTTCATTCATTATTTTTAAATGTAAGATTCATGGGCGTAATTTTGTACTGCTAGTAAAAATAAAAAACATATTTTTTGACATTATTTTCTCTTTTTTTTATGTTTCTTATCAGTTTTATTTATATATTCTTATATTCGATATTCCTTTATTCAATTTAATATATCTTATAGGGCAACTGAGAGTTTAGTATGATAATATGTTTGTTTCTTTGTTTACGATTACTTTGCTTTACAGGGTACTTCTGTAGTGGGGCAAGCTTGAAAGACTTTGTCGTTACTGATTTCTTTTTCTTTGCGTTTACCAGTTGACAATTACGCCCACACACACACATACACACACACACACACACACACACACACACACACACTGTCAAATTGGCACAATTCCCGTTAAACTTATCAATTTGATGAGAGAGAATTTCTGCACACGCACACCCAAACACACACATGCACACCACGTAGCACTTCCGACCCGTAAAGCCCCCTCCTCCCCCTCCGCGCACTTTCACCGTCTATGCCTTGAGATTGGCATTTTTTAACGCTAATCCATTAAATTGATGCTGATGGCAATTGAATTTAAGCTGCTTCGCACAGATTTCCCACGTATTTTTACCTGAATGGCAATTTGGAGAAGCATGAAATTGCATTTCGATAAACGATAGACGTGGCTATCGATATACACACAGAAAATTAGGTATACGATAAAGCTGACATTAAATACATGCTAACATTTGATTTGCCAGTATAAATCAGTTTGAGTTGGAGAAAGACAGAGCGAAATGGTAAGAGAGAGGGAGAGAGGAAGTGAGAGAGGTGGGGTAGAGAGGGCATCTCAAGTGCCCACACACACTCCGCATATCGTTATCTGGCGCTCTGACGACCACACACATAGCCACATTTGGTTTTTGGTTATTTTGTTTCTCATTTTTATTTATTGAAAATTTCGTCTGTTACATAAATGTCCAAAATTAAGTGGAAAACACTTGAGTTTTCCTGACGTGTTGGAGCTGCCCCCAAATAAAAAATCAAAAAAAAAAAAACTGGAAATATTTATGGTAAATAGAAATAGAGAAAAACAATTCTCTGGGCACGTGAGTCTCATATGCTTATCACTGTCCGCCCCTGCTGAAGTGTTGATGTGGAATTTGATCTTGTGTTTTGTTTTTTTTTTTCTATATTTTCTTTTGCTTCTCCGCTTGTTGCCTAAACAAACACGGCCAGCGATTAGAGCAAGTGCCGGGTTATAGTTGGTTTGAGTTCTCTCTTTTTTAATCAAATAATTTGTAACAATTTTTTTTTGGCTTCTATGTAACCGCTGAGAATCTTGAAGTTTTTACTTTGAGCTTGGGCGTTGAATTCGTTGCGCCTGCCGTAGCCATATGTTGCCACGTTACAACCCCTGGCCCAGCTACCCCCGTCTATGGTACATCACAATGCCTGCTCTGGGCCGATTCTTGTTGCTGTTTTTTTTTGGTGTTGTTGTTGCCAACTACTTGGGTTGTCCTTTTTTGTGCTCTGACGCTTAACTTTTCATTGTTATTGTAATTTGTTGCTGTTGCCCGGCCAGCAGACAAAAAGGCAGGCAGGGTTGGCTTGGTCAGCCTCATAATGATGACGTTTTTTGTACACATTTATATATATATATGTATAAGTTTTCATATATATTTATATATATATATATATATATATACATATATTTTTGGCAACAGCTGTTGCTTGGGAAACCGCTACGTTTTCAAGTAGCAAACGACCTTAAAGTGTTGCCTTGTGGTTGTCTGTGATTCCAAACAAAAAAATAAAATAAAAATAAAGTCAAAACAGAAATGAAACCGAAAAAGTGGGCGTTACCCTGTTTTTGACTGTATTTGCTTTTCAGTGGGCTGAAAGTTTAAATGGCCTTAAAGAGTTGGGCGGTTGTCCTGTTTACAACAATTGAAAAAAAGGTAAATTTGAATTGGGTATTGAATAAAATAGATAAATACTGATACAAGGTAAAGATAATAGAGGACAGTCGAAAAAGCAATGTAACATATTAAACCTACTCCCATAAGCTGTTAGCATTTTTAAGACGTTGTTGCTAACATATATTAGTATAACGTTATATTTACTTAAAATATTGCACGATTAACATAGTGACAATATATATTTTGTTGTTTATCTTAACACACTTTCCAGACTGTTAACAGTTGTGCGGCGCTGTTAGCAACATCTGCACTGTTACTGTTAAATTCTGTTTAACATTTCCAAACTGTTTCTGAACAGATTTGTGATCACATGTCATAAATTGAAGCACCCAAACAATGCACAACAATCAGTTCAAGTGTCAAACACTCAACTTTTGGCACTTGTAAGCCTCCGCCCACTGGCCCAACCCCCTTAACCCACCCGCCAAACCAATTATAGCTGGAGAGGCGCATTATTATTATTGTTCGTATGCCTGGCAGAACGCAATAATTCAATAAGGCAACATAAATTTCTGACACCTACCACGGCATGAATAATAGCACGAAAAATGTAAACAGTTGTGAGCTCTGAAAGTATATGCGGGCTGAGCTCATTAGGCGCGAGAGGGTTGCAACCCTGGCCGCGTATTTTTTTTTTTTTGTATACCTTGCGATCATTGAATATTGTATATTTTGCAGTTGTGCAGTTGTATATAACAGGAAGTCGAGTTATATAAATTGTTAAAACCCTTATTACCCAGAAATCGATAAGCATTGAGCATAGTTCGAACATTGCAAATTCAAGACCGGCCAACAATATTTGAATATCTTCGGAAAAAAACTAAAAATAAATTCGTTTCAGAGTTTTAGTTGACTACAAGGTATTGGCTAGTCGACACATTGATGTACTTGCATTGTCTATTGTATACTCACCGGTATGGCCTGACAGACATCGCTCTCCCATTGCTGTTGCGCCAGTTGCTCCTCGTTGCAGTCCTGCGGCACCACCGTGTACTCGGCGAGGGCCGGGGGTCGCGGCGGCGGGGGTATCAGAAACTGTGGCGGCGGTGCCAGCGGCATGCCAGCGCATTCATCGCAATCAAACATGAAGAGCTCGGCATCCATCATGGTATCCAACATTTTCCACATTTGTTGCCTGTTTCGATTTTAGTATTCGTTTCTTTCTTTTTGGTTCTTGATTTTGGTTGTGTGTTGTGAGTGTGTGTGATGTGTGTGACTGTGTAAGTGTGTGAGTGTGTGTGTATTGGAGATCTTGGGTTGCGTGTCAAATGCGTTTCCTGATCGCTGTCATCGCTGGACAGCCGTCAACGGCGGCGGCGCTGCAAAATGAAAGGAAAGAAAATTCTCTGGTTAGTTGAGGATTAGAAAAAATACGGGGTTTGTTTTTTTTTTGCGGCCAGCAGGACATGCACAGGACATTATGGACAACAGCTGGCGGCTGCTTTGTCTAGGGTTTGTTCATTCTTTGCCTTCTATTGTCTATCTAATTATCTGGCAACTGTAATGCTTGGCACGTAACAGTTGCTTTCGGCTAATAACTGGCCTTATCCTGGTCACACTTCCTTTGGCACATGCAAAAAAAAAAGTTTAGATATATTTGTATATATGCCCAACCCCCACCTGGTCTTATTTTGGGTGTTGTTGGGGGGAGGGGTTGCTCATCTCATTCACAACCCTAAAAACTGCAACGAACCTAACGACCCAACGGCCTCTGCACACAACCCACCCCAATTTATTCTGGCCACAGGACAACTCTGGCTGTTAATTTTTATTGATTTTGTTTAATGCGTTTCTATTTTTTCGTATTTATTTTTATTTGCTTTGGCTTTTTACTGTAGTTGTTGTTATTGTTGTGCGTGTGTGTCCTTCCAATTTTATAACTGTTGAGCTAAATATACATTTTCGTTTTCATTATTATTTTTATTTTCCTTCTACCTAAATCTGTCGCGTCATTGGCAATTGTTTTAACCCCTCTGCAGTCGGAGTTGTTTTTCCTTTGTGTTGATGTTGGCTTTTCTTTTTTTATGATTATTATTATCCCTTCTGCTGCGGTTCTGTTGTTATTTTTCACACATATGCTGACAAAATAATTGAGAAATTGCGTACAGTTTGATGGGAATGATGATATATCAGATGTAGTTAACCGTAGATTCAGTGTCATAGATTATTTCACTGTCTGTTATCTATAATTGTCAGATAGGATACAGTTTTTTGGGAATTTTTATATTTTTATTTGTACTATTATAACTTTATATTGGTATCAATTATTTTAACTTTTTTATTTATCGATAATTGTCAGTTGCTTATTTGCGAAACTTCGATTATAATTACTTATCGATAACTATTAGTAGGAATATACATATTTAAATTAAAATTATTAATCGATTGCTTTTTATGCCCGATAAAGCAACTTTGGTTATTTTGCAATCCGAACCACTAATCAAGCAGTTAATTATCGATAACCATTGGTTAAGTTGTAATTACACATTAACTGTCAATTGGGTTACAGCCTGATTAAGATATTTATATTAAGTGGAGCTGTTATATTTATCCCTTAACCCCTAATCTATTGTTTGTCCATTATCAATAACTGGCAGCAGCTGCATGCCGTTGAACTTGACAGTCGCATTCAAATTGTTTCCATCAATGCAAAAATGCCAAAGCCGAATCTTGAACTTCTTCTCTTTTTTTCTGCCATAGTCCATGTGGATTACATTGCGGCTTAAGCTCTCGGCTGTCTGCCAGCTACTTGACAGCCGGGAAAACTCAAGAGCTCAAGAGTCCATGTGGCTGCTGATGCTGATGCTGCTGCTGCTGCTGCTGCTGCTGTTGCGTGGGGTAGCCAGGGAAAGGTTAAGGAAGGGAGGGGAGTGAGACAGAGAGGCAAGCGGAGGCAAGCGATGGCAACATATGTTGCCAGTTGGGCCATTTAATTAGCTGCACAGTGAGCTGACAGTTGTCAGAGAGTGTGGCACTGACTGAAGAGCACAGAGAGCGCGAGCGAAAGAGAGAGCAATGGAGAAGTGAGGCAGGCCAGGCCAAGCCAAACTGATAAGATCTCACAACAACGAAAAAAAACACACAACAATTGTTGCTGTTGTTGTTGTTGTTGTTGCTGTTGTCTTGCAATCAAATGTAAGCCGCTGTTGACATTGGAGATTAAAAGATATTAAAAACGAAGACGACGAAGCGAATCTGACACACAATGTTGCACTGGGCAGCAGAAGAAAGAGACTCCAACTCGAACTCGAAATAATACAATTGACAGACAGGCAGACTGAAAGACAGACCGACAAACCGACAACAGAGCGAAAGAGAGAGCGAGATACACAAACATGTCAAAGATGAAATGTTGTAAAGAAAATTGAATTGAATTGAATGGAATTGGAATTGGAATTGAAACGAAGTCAAACTAATAAATAACAACAAAATATATTTACAAAAAAATAAAACTAGTAGCAACTAGTAGATACCCTGTAGTTGAAAGAAAGGTACAATATGCAATTTTCCTTAACTAATTGTTGCCTCCATAGAAATGGACAACCTAGAAGATGTTGAAAAAATTACAAGTAAAAATGATTTATCTTTGTTATAGAGTTTAAAGCTCCCTAGTTATTCTAATCTCTGGATTAGCCGGTTTCATAAGAATAGATATCGCAAATATAACGGAAAATTTTGCATTTTATTGCACTTCAAAAATATTTGTGAAGTCCATTTTGAAGTCTAGTAAACCCGATAGGGTATTAAAGCGCACGTACCGATGCATGAGTTTTTAATATATTTGTTTAAGTCTCACTAAATACTACTGGGCATTCACAAAATAAACGTAACAATAATGCAATATTGTATTTCTATAGCAAAAATGCAAACAAATGCTGCATAACTTAGGCCAAAATCTCAGCTTAAAGCTTTAGTTTATTGTTTTATTTTTATATTTTCTTTTTTTCACTTTTTGTGAATCGATTGAATTGTCTCGCGTCTCGGAATCGAAACTGTCTGCTGATTAGCTTTTGAAGCGGCCCATTAAAAGCAAACCCCAAGAGCTGCAAAATAATGAAATAAATCGTGTTGAAAAACTTCAACTTGGCCGAAAGAAGAAAAAGGCAACGAAAGCGAAGAAAATGAGAAGGGGAAGGAGAAGAGCTGAAACAGACGAGACAACGGAATCGATTTGTTTCGAGATTAAGTCTGGGACGCATTCAAAGGTTCTCCTGGGACGTGGCGGGGCAACTCTGTCGAAGCGTAAAACGGAAATGTTATGGACGCGCCAAGGAAGCGCAAATGGAAATCAAAGTCCTGCCGAGGTGAGTAGTCGGAGTCGGGTAATTAGCAAGGGAGGGGGAGAAGTAACAGCAGCAGCAGCATCAGCAGCAGCACCAGCAGCAGCAAAGGCATTGTGATAAAGAAGAGCAAATCAAAGTGAAATGCTAGCAATTAGATAATTGGCTTAAAGTTGGGCTTGAGATACATTTGTACAACTACTTGAAGACAGCTGCGGAGCGCAGCTTGTTATGATAGCACAAGGTAGGGCGGGGTTGGACACTTCAAGGATTGAATGGGGGAAAAAGATCTCTCCAGATAGAGGCGCCCACTCAAGGATTGGAAGAGTGAGCCCTTTTTATTGATAGAGAACACCAATTAAAGCTGGCAACCCCTTTTCCCAATTAAAGTAGCTCTCAATTGAACCAGTTGCCAAATACACTTACTCTCCACTTACTTTCTCAGCACTTTCACCCGAAAAGTCTGATTTATGCCTTATGCAACCGGCACTTGAAAAGACAACACAACACAACAGCTGTCTATGATATAATTGAATTGTTCTCCACGAACATTTCGATTGCTGCTCTATTGGAAATTGTCTGAGGTAATATCAAAATTAGCTGGACAATTGCCAGGGGTTGTAGTCAGGGTTTTAATTTTCCTTTTTGGTTTTTTTTTTTTGCTACGCATTTAAATGACTCAATCGTTGCTATTGAAAAGCCAAACCACGTTTTGGGTCACAGAACGAAGCCAGCAACAAAAAGTAGACGCAGGTAACAAAAACAAAAACAGAAACACATTTATTAGCTACAATGATAAATGTTCTTTCCAAGGATCGACAGTTCTGTACATATATATCTTTCTATCTCTTTCTCGTGATATCTATCCAGCTCTTTTAGACTGTCGCGACGTCTGGACGTGTAATTTTAATTCGTTTTGGGCAATGGCCAGACTTATGTGTATGTAGAGGTAACTGATATGGGTGCAGCTCAGGTAGTCAAAAAAAAAAACAAAAAAAACGAAAAGGCGAAGAAAAACCCAAACTGCATTCGGCATTGAAAATTGAGACATTTGATGTAGTTAGTAGTTTTTGGTCTTTCGGCAAACGATAAGTGTTATGGGCACTGCGGGACAACAATTTTCCAATATGTGGAACAAATGTAACAGGCCTGAGTTAGTAAATCTATATAAAAATATATACTGCAAATTGCCAAGGTTCGATCGTTAGGGCGGTTGCAAAGAAAATGGGGTAGAAGGGCATATCAGTGTTGGCAATTGGAACTAAATATATGACAGAGTACAGTGAAACATAATATAGGAAAGTTAAAATATAGAACAGATTTTCAGTTCAATTAATTCTATTAAAATATAACAGAGCAGTTTAGCACCTAAAGAAGAGCTAATTAAGCATTATCTTATTGTAATAATAATTATTCTTTTTCTTAAAGTCTCTCGATTCTTTTTTTTTATTTTGGTCGAACTTAGTTTAATTTAGCTCGATTTGTTATACTGCAAGAAAGCGCTTAAAAATAACTTACGCAACACTGGACAATTCTTATTCTTCTCTCCCCCAAGCAACTACTTAAAAGTAGGAATAGATACGTTTTAGCATAGCCATCTTGAAATAAGTTGCAGCGAAAACTTGCTGCAGTCAACTATTTTAAATTAGTTTAAGCCCAAACTTAAATATTGGTAAGCCTCTCCCTGCTTAAAGCTCTCTGTTTAAAACTTCTTAAGCACGTGCGCCTTAGCCTCAAAGCATGCTACAAATTGCCAAAAAAAAAAAAACAAAATCTAGACTAAAATATGCGTTAGCCTAAAACCATAAAAAAGTAACAAATAAGAAGATGAAGAAGTGAAAGCGGCAAGACAAGGCAGGACAGAGAAAACAGGACCTACAGCAACTTGTGCCTTAGTTTACATATCATTTATTATTTGTTGTGCTTGTCCAGTCGGTCGAGGTGTTTGGGGCGGGGGCAACTAACATTATTGTCGCGCAATGCCTCACATCCCCCGCCCCGGCCCCCTGTCCGCTCCCAGCAACCGCATTACGCAAAACTTTTAAATAAAGCAACGCGCCGTGGCAGGAAGAAGGAATCAGAATAAAGAAGGCGAAGCAACAGCAGAGCAAGAAGAGGCAGTTGACGGGCATGTCACATCAATGTCACTCAGCATTAAGAGCAAAAGCGCACAATGGGCAAGAGGGAGGGGCAGGGCAGGGCAGCAAAGAGCGAGTGCCGAGTGCGAGCAAGGGGGAATTACAGTAAGCATGTCCTGCGACGACTGCGATAAAGTTTGTGTTCTTTGCACTCGCTTCTCTCTGGCCGCTGTCGCCGCCGCCGGGCAGCTGAGCATGAAAAAACGGCGGCATTTACCTACCGCTGCAGCCCCCTCAACATGCCCCTCCCTCTACCCACTGACAGTCGTGTAAGTCCTGCCTTTTTTCACGGCTTTCGCTTTTTTGTTTTTTTCTTTCTTGTTTTGCGTTGCGAGAAAATTACAAGCGCATAACAAATATTTTGTTTTCAGATTTTTTTGTACGCTGTTTTCATTTTCCGCCTCAAAATTTTGTTACAATTTTTCGCGTGCGTTTTGTTTGTATTTTTAACGTGTTTTGCTTCTTCATCTTTTTAGTTTTTTTTTTTTTTGTTGCTTTACATTTCTTTTGGCCTATTTGCATAAGGTGCCTAGCGAGTGTTTTTTCTAAGCCGCTTAGCATATGGCAACAGACAATTCAATGAGCTTCAAAGCACAGCTGCAGTCGCTTCTATTTCTTATTTATTTTTTTTTTCTGTTTGTCAATAATTCAAAATTGCTTCTGGCCCTGTCAACTATTAAGTAGTTGTTTTCCTTTGTTTATTTAACATCAATTCCCACGCCGCTGACTCTAATAAAGCCATTAGAAGTCACAAGTTTTGTCAACTCTTCTTAGCCAACAATTTATGCGTCAACTTTGGTTTTTATAAAATATATTTCAGTTGAAAAAACGCACTGGGCATACTAATTAGGCAGCGTTTGCGGGGGCTGTGGCAGCACAGCCGCAGGCAGCTCAAGCAAATAAATTTGAAAACAAACAGCAAACGGAAATCCTGTGAGCCTTTCCACAAAAAGAAAAAAGGAGAAAGAACGAACGAAAAGGTAAACATGTGTAGCACAATTAAATTTCAATTTGCTTTCAATTCGATACAAATGTAGCTACAAGATACATGCACAAAAAAAAATGTTCAACACTGAGATTTTGGACTTGGCAACACTTGTTTTACTTGTTTTTTTTAATTTTTATATTTATTGCGTAGGCTTGAGATTGAGTTATTATTTTTATGCGGCGCGCATCTGTGCGGCGCGTTTAACAGCTCATTTAGCGCTTGTATCTGGTGGATACTCGCGCCTGTGTATCTCGAAGATACACACGAACAGAGGCTTCGCTGCTCGTTGCCCACTTGTCGCATAAATTGTATTTTGGCACAAATTTATGAGTTATGAGCCTTGGCTTATTTACCGAAAGGATTTAGCAAAAGCATGAGAGAGATGCAAAAAAACAAGAAACAACAGCGAATAATGAACTTGCCGCCAAATGTTGCAAGTTTGCTATGTTGCAGTGTCTCACTTGTTGCGCCTGCCTTTTGCTAATAATTTAAGCAAATTTACTCAAAACAAAAAGTGTTGACACTCCGTCTAGAGGTGCCATAGACAACCCTAGACAATTCACAACACAGCTCTGCTGGGTTAGTTAAACAAAGGTGTGTGTTGTGTGTGCCGTGTGTGTGTGTTAACCTCATAGATGACATAAGTGCTGGGCTGTGTGTATTGCTGCTTCTTCCATATTTTTTTCTCCACATTTTTCTCTATTTGGTTATAATTAAAGCTTTTGTCGGCGCTTTTGTTGTTCTTGTTGTTGTTTTTTATGCCGCAAGAGAATCAACGCTTGGTTTGTTTTTTATTCGCTTCTTCATTTTTCTAAAAATGATTTGTTTACTTTTCAATTTGTGGTTTTTCAAAGAGAAAAACTGTGGAATTAATGAAAGAATTTCAGCTAAAAGCGGCTTTTTATATAGCCCTAGGCATATGCATGCTATCTATCACAACGTATTATCAAATTTATCAAAATTCTAAAACACATTTAAAGTGACTAAGAACACTTGATATAATGCTTGCACAGTTGTTTCCTATTGCTATACGCAAGTTTATAGTTTCAAGTGATAGTTAATAGAGGTAATTCATTTTTTTTATTATTCAAAAATTAAACACATATTAGTTAAATTTATTAATGCTTCATTTCCAATAAAACAAGACTATTAGAAAGTATTCTTAATTACGAGCTTAAAAATGATGTTTAAATAAAAGCATCTATAAATTTAAAATTCCTAAATAAAACCAGATGTATAAGAATCTATAATCTTAACAATTTAAATTGTAAACTAATGAACTTGTAAACTCTACTAAATTCTGCATCTCAATCATATAAAATTTTCTTATACATGTGATTCCTATATTTCATAGAATTATTATTTTATTGTCTATCTTATATTGCATTTCCTGCTTCTTTATAATTAATTAAGATATTTTCTTTATAAGTAAATAAAGGCATATACATTTTATATAACTCTCGAACACTCAACTTTACACACTTAATCATATATATTTATGTATGTACATATGTACATACATAAAAACATAGATAAAAGAATTAAATCGTGTTTAATAGCGTTCCGAATAATCGATATTCAACGGTCTTTGAATAGGAATTTCACTAAAAAATATATTATTATATTTTCTAAGCGTTTTCTTATGCTAAAAACATTAGCTCTGAAATATCTCCCAGTTAAACCTAATAGTAAATGCGCACCAAAAATAAACAGTTACATAGTGACAAACACAAAAGCTGCTTTGGGGCTTATCGATAATCTATTATCGATAAACAATTGCAAGCACAGCATTACAGTTAGAGAGCAGCGTTAATCTGCAGCTTGCGGCGAATTTAAGCTGCAGTTGCTGCTGCTGTTGCTGCTGATAAGCTTTGGCTCGACCCACTCAAGAGTCGCCGCGAATTGAGCCGCATCCGTTTATAGTTTTCACTCGCCCACTGTTTGTTTGTTTCCCCCTTCTGTTTTTTGTTGTTAATCCGCAGCTCAAAAAGTCTCTCGAATTCGAAAACTCAAAAACTAACTGTAACTGGCAGCGACAAGCAAACCAGGTTCACAAGATGCCTGCACTTGGGTTTCTTTTATTTTTTATTTTTTGGTTATTTTATGTTTTTGGCTGCCATCAGCATTTTATTCCACGCGCTGTTTTTTTGGCTGCTCGGCAAACTTACCCGCTGTTTTTTACGGCCCCCTCGAAAATGAACACAAAAAAAATATAACTCAAAAGGACTCGGAATCAACTTTTGGTTGTAATTTGCTTTGCGAGCTTTGCTGTCGTTTTTAATTAAGCCAAATCCAATTATCAAGTATAATTATGCTTATTGAATTTTCGCCTGCTTTTTGTTTGACACAATTATTTATGAATTTAAGTAATTGATTTATTTACTTTTATTTTTTGCAATTTTCTTAAACACAACTTGGCACACGTTTTTTGTTATTCATGCACTTCTTTACTCAACACGAGCGGTTTGGAATTTTCGCACTTTTCAGAAATTTTTATTCACATTTTTCACGTCAGTCTTGTGCGTTTGTTGAAAAGTTTCGTATTCGTTTAATTTTCTTTCTCAAAATTACACGCAAGACGCACACGTCCGTTAGCGGCGACTGCGAGTCAAAAACTGAAACTGAATTTCAAAACGAGAGACAAACAGCGGCAGCAGCAGCGACAACGACGACGACGAATGTTGCCTGCTGCACGAACACACACACACACACACACAGTCGCGCTCGCGCTCGCATGTTTAAACATGCTCGGCTCACATTTGTTGCTGTGCAACATTTGCTGTGTGGTGTTCATTTTGTGCCCATAAATGAACGCCGCCTACGCTGTGTGTGCGCTCTCTCTCTCTCCCTCTCTCTTTGGCATTGCAGCGTTTGCAATTGAACAGTTGAATTTGAACGCTGCTTGCCGCATGTGTTTGTTGCTGTTCTGTCCGCTGCTGCTGCGGCTGCTGCGGCTGCTGCTGACATTGGCGCAACTTTTTAACGTGTTATATTGTTTTTTTATTCTGTACAATTGGCAATTTTATGCCAAAACCTTTGTATGTACTTTATGTTTATTATTGTTTTTATTATTTTTTATTTTGCATATCAAATTACGCCAACGCATGCATTGGTTTTTCTGTATAAAAAATCTGTTTTCAACTTGTTCAAAGTCTGACAATTTTGTAATTAAAAAAAGACAAACAAAAATATTAATAATAATAAAGTAAAGCTAGGTTTCCAATTTCAAGAACTAAAAATTGCTCATAATTGCGAAATAGACAACAGTTATAGAAAAAAGACAGAAGGCTCACTGTTCAAGTGTATAAATATTACAGTTAGATACATATAATGCGCAGCTGTTTTGTTGTTTATTTCTAACAAATATCAAAGCGGCCTTTGGTCAGTATAAAAACAGACAGCCGCCAAAGCCAATGACGAATATGCAGGAACAATAACAACAACAACATGCAACAGCAACCCACAATATGATGATCAAGGTCAATGTCTCGCAGTGCGCTTTTCCAGCCCGCTTCGTTGCTTTATTTTTTGTTCGTTTGCTGTTTTTCTTCTTCCGTTTTGCAGCATGTAAAATTACAGCGGCAACAACGACAACAACATAAACGGGAGACCGGCAACAGCGCTAGCTCAATTTCGAAATTCGAATTACGAAAATGAACGCCCGCTAGCAACGCTCTCTGTGCGTGCTCTCTCTCTCTCGCACTCTCCCTCACACTAACACAACTCGCTCTCTTTGGCAACATGTTGCTAACAACACTCCATGTTGCCGCAGCTGCATTTTGTACGTTTTTCCACCCAGAATTTGTTGCACGAATTTTCTTCGCACCTTTGCGGGGCGCAGCGCTTGCATTTTGTTGTTTACATTTTACTTTCACCTTCAGCTGCATTTTCCACACCACCCCCAACAATCTCTCTTGTTTTGTTTATCAACAATTTGGAGGCGTGTTTATTTTTAATGCAATTTCTTTTCCACTGGGCACTTTGTGGCAGGCGTTGAAAGGTTCCAACGGGGTTGAGTTGGGGCAACATTGTTTTTCAAAAATTCTTAATAAATTGTTGTCTGTCGACAGCAGCAACAACAACAACACAAACTGCCTGCCGCAACTTAGTCAAAGTCGCGATCTCAGCAAAGAGATAAATCCCTGCGCCTCACCCCCCGCCCCAGACAGCCCACCCCCTGGCCAGAAGCTGGCCCGAGGTTTGCGGCTTGCCTGAACTCATTAGGCGCGTCAAGTGAAATGTTTGTTGCTGCTGTTGTTGCCTCATGTAGAGCCCTTTTTTGGGGGGACACCCGAAACACATTAGCAGCTCATTTCATGCAACATGGCCGCAAATTAAAGGCGCATTAGTGGCCCGGCAGCGGGACAAGGGGCAAAGGGCGTGGCAGCGCGAAAAACTGGCAACCGCACTAGAAAACTAGAAGAATTTCTCAAGAAAGCCGCAAAAATACACAAAAGATACAAACAAAAACAAAAAAGAAACTAAACAAAGCCAAAGTGAAAAGTGTGTTTAAAAGATGGAAATGTTTTTCACAGATGAAAATTTATTGTTCAATGTCAGTTAGCTAAAACACAAACATTACTAAGTTTATTTTATTTCTATGAAAATCACTTTGTATTTACAAATTATAAATGTGTTTTATCGATAAAAAAAAGCAATTGTGCAGATACATATATTCAAAAGATACGAGCCAAATATGCCTACGTATTTAAATTTATCTACAATATATAATATATTGCAAGTTTGCCAATAAATATCTAATAGATACAAAATTGTTTGATACACATTCATGCATCTGATGGGTACAATTTGATTGCATCAAATCTGATTTAAGATAAACTAGAAAAATTTTTAAGTTTTTAAAGACACACAAGTATCTCAGACAAATCTCCAAAAGATACAAAAAATATTCAAAAATTTTGAAAACACAACACTAATGTAATGTGTCAGTGTTACAAATGTATTTAAAAGATACAAAAAAGACAAGGAGACTCAAATTAAAAAAGTAACTAAAGGACACCAAACTGTAAATAACAAAAAAAACCCCCAATAAACATTAATTAAAAATTTTATTATTATTTTTTGGTTTGTTTCAAATTAATAATGAAAGAAGATTCATATTCCAATTACGTGCATGCCCAATAAAGAAACCAAAATATCAAATAAAATTATATTATATTATACTATATTATTATACATGAGAAACATAACAGGAATTAATGATAAGCTCAAAGCTACAAATAACTCTTAAATTGAATACAACTACAACTGTATATATTTGATTCAAAATGTTCCAAAAATGTACCAAACATTAAAATCTAAAATATATCTACATTTTAAAAGGTTGCTAAAAAAGATACAAATGTATCTTATATCTGTATCTTGATGTGACCATACACAATATTTGAGCGATAGAAAGTTTTGCATCAAAAAGTTAGAAATCTCGCTCGGTTGGCTAATTAGTCAGTCGGTTGTCCTTTTATGCGGCACCACAACAACAACACACACACCCGTACACACACCCACACACACACACACGAACAGACAGCTGAAGCGAGCCTCGTGCTTTGCAGTTATAATAATTAATAATTCCAGGGATAATCTGCATGTTTGTCAAAGTGATATGACCCGAAAAATGTTTGCGAAACTCAAATACAAAACACCTAGCAAAAGATACACACAGAGTGAGAGAGATAGATAGAGAGCTGATAGACAGCGACATTTATATTTAAATGTGCGAGTTTCGCCTGGCCCAAAAATAAGCCAAAGATTTTTGCCCGCTGGCAGCCCAAAAACACAACAACAACAATCTGAAAGGCTCGCACATCTGCATAAATACTTATGAGTCCCTGAGCCCTTGTTGTTGTTTTTAGGGGGTGTCTGTAGGAGCTGGGCGCACAGTTTCCATATATGAGCTTATAATTGTATTCCACATTCCAGGACAATTCTCGCACAGGAGCGCAAAAATGGAATGCACCGCTCGAAGCAGGCAACGTTTGTATCTCATTGTGCAGACACACACACACACGCACACACACACACACACACAATTTCATAATTCAATAGCCGTACCGTGTGTGTGTGTATGTGTGTGTTGGTAGCTAAAATAAAATCTTTGCGCTTCTTGCTATATTTCAGCTGCTCAGTTTTTGGGTTTATTATTAATTAATTAATTCATAGTCATCTTTCGGAAAAAGCAAATTTATCGCAAATATATTTGATCTATTAGTTTAAAAATACAGAATTTTTACTTTTAACTTCAACTTAAATTGTGCAGAACAGATTTTAAAATAGCCAACAATATAGAAAATCTATATAATCAAACTAGATTTGTATCCACATAAGTTTACCTTCATTTCTTACTCTTAATTTTCAATTTTAAATGAATTTTCTAATTAGTTCTAAAGGACCGAATCCTATTTTTAGTTTTTTTTTTTGGTAAGACTAGAAATCTTAGCTACAGAAATTTATATTTCCAAAACCCTCAGACTAGTTTAGGTAGAATTCATTAGAAAATATTCGAAACCAAAATCGAAAATAAACTAAACAAAAAAAGAGTTAAACCTTGTTTCTATTCTGTCCTATATTATACTATTACTATTAGCAGGTAAATATACAAATAAGAAAATATATTTTTAACATTTTTTTAGATTAAAAAAAAAATCACGTTTACATACTGTTAAACTTTAGGCTGCCATCGCATATCAAAATATAATATATATTTATATGTATTTAGCTATTAAATAGTCATACTTGTTTTGTATATTAGAAGCTAAATCTTAAAGATATTTAGGGCAGCTATTCTTATTTAATACATTTCTTTATTATTGCACTTCACTCCTATTTAAAGCCTAATAAATAACCTAAACACGCACTGTTCACAAGTTAATACTCGATATAATTAAGTAACTTCATAAATACACTCTACATTTGTCATCATTTAGTGTTCAAAACATTCACAAACACAAATCACACACTCATCGTCGTAAAGTCACATAATTTATCTTGATAAAACACACACTCGGACACCTTGGGCTGCCCCAAATGCAATATTATCTTTAAGAAATCGAGTTCAAGTTCAAACCTCATGAAGGTGTAGAACTTAAGATAATTTTTCCCCCCCCCCCCATAAAAATATTTTCCGGGGCAAAACCCCCCCCCCCCCTTTTTCCCCCCCCCCCCCCCCCCTCCCCACTTCTCTGTGGCAACCATGTGCCAATTTCAAGTGCAATTATAATTTTTGTTTGTCATGCAAAAACAACAAAAAACAGCAGCAAAAACGACAAAAATGAAAATGCACAGCAAATATTGTTGTGTGGCCAGAGGGATGTGGGGGAGGGGAGCGGGCAGGTGGTCGGCGATAGAGGAAGGCATGTGGCAATGCGTCACGCCCACAATCAAAGTGGGTCACACGCAGACCAACAGACAGAGCGACAGACAGACCGCAACGACTGTTACAATTTGCATATGCATGAGTGTGTGCTTAGGTGTGTGCTTAGGTGTGTGTATGTGTGTGTGTATGTGTTACTGTTAGTGTCCTGCTCGACGACACCCACTCAGGCATGACTTCAACGTTTTTATTCTTTTCTAATAAATTTGCGTTGAGGGCAAGAAACGGCCAGCAAATCGCCGACCACAGAAATATGCAAAGTCACCCAGCGAACAGCAGGATATATATGCCAGGATATAGATGCAGTACATGCACACCTACACATACATATACGAGATACAGCAAATATAACTAAATATATATGCACATACACTTTGACAAAAACATGCAAACATTTATCAAATATTTGAATTTATATCTTTTTAGCTGAGATGTACCTTTAAAATAGTATAAAAATTTTTAAATACCAGTATCAAAAATATTATGAAATTTGAAGTGTGTGATACACTCACAAAAGGAAGGAATGTTATACTTACATACATCGAGCACAAAAGTTGTCAAGATCCAAGCTGCAAATTTCTTAACTTTAAAATTTTTTTATAAAAACTCATAATATAAGATGAACCAAATAAAAAACATTTTAAGTGTATTAAGAACTCCTAAAGCTATATGGGAATGCCTATTCTTGCCAAGAATCATTTTTACGTTTTTATTAGATTAATTTTTAAATAATGGAAAAGTCAATACTAAAGAATTCTCAAATACGATATAAAAAGATTAAAAATCAAATAATGCAAATTGACAATATGACGCTTATATAAACTAAAATGTGCTTATCCGTTGCATAGAGGGGATAGAAAAATCAAGAGTAGACTAGTAAAAATCTCTAAATGTTTTCAAAAGCCCAAAATTGAAAAGTAGCAATAAGTTATCTCCATTATATGTTAAACACTTAGTTTTTGTCAAAAGTAATTTCTTTTTATTTTCAGAATACGTTTTTAAAATGAAGAAATCAAACATACACTTCTATTTAAAACATTTAACGTTTATTTTACGAACGTAATAAGTATATTAATCGATTAAAGTATGTTTTGAAAGATTGTTAAATATTTTTTAAATTTCATATTAAAAATTAAACAAATCATAAAAAATAGAAACCTACTAAAATATCATTTTTCTCAGAGTGTATATAACAGATTTAAATAAATATATACATATATATATATATATTCATGTATTGCTCATAAATCAGCGCCCAGCTGTGTGCGTCGAGAGTATGTGTGTTTGTCCGAGTGGAGAATCGAGAGAGCTTTGCATTGTGCTCCTGGTATATCCTAGTTCTCGTGTCGTGTGCGAGTATTTTCAGCACATTTGCCAATGGCTTTTGCTTTTCACTATGCCTGCATTTGCATACATATACATGTACATGTATATACATATTCCTGATATAGCCTTTGTCGTCCCGGCATTATTCTAATATCCATGTGCCGCATTTTCCAGCTTTGACTTGTGCATTCAGCTTTTCTTTCTTTTTGTTTTTGATCTGGCGACCTCGAGATATGCATAACGTGTGTGTGTGTGTGTGTGTGTGTGTATGTGTGCTAAGCACACTCATTTGCATATTGTGTTTTACCTGCCCGACCCCTTTCCGTCCCACTTTGGCACACATTCAGCCCGCTGCAGTCGCTTTGTGGCTGTAATTAAAGGTGTTAATGCCGCTGATAATTACACACACGCCCCCTTCGCGCTGCCCACTGCCAGCCACAATGCCAAATGCCAAACTTTTGCTCCGTTTCAGCTAGGCCCAAGGACTTGCCCCCTCTGCCCCTCCGCCGTGGAACATCGAAGCTATCGCGTTGACCATAAATTTGTGGGCTAGCCAAAGCGCATGCAGGCATATTTTATGCCCGTAAGTAGTCGCTATTTATGGCTATTGCCAGGGACAATAATGGAGCTCATTTTACTAGGTCAGCGAGTGAAACAGCCAAAGAGAGAGAGAAAGAGGTAGAGAGAGTGTGTACAAGAAATGACACTAAGACCGCATTGAGAGAGAAAGTGCTTGAGAAAGACTGCAAAATCTTTGTTAATATTTTATTCTATAATCACATGACCTAAAAAGAGTTTTTTTATATTTGTAATAAATATTGTTCTTCTTTTTTTTTTATATATTTTTATATACATTTTGATTTTTAATTAACTAAAATTATTATTTCAACTTAATAAATATTGAAGACAAATTTCTGATATATTTCTTAGGTTTGTTTCTAAAGCTCGATTTCAATCAGTGTTAAAAATATTTGCGTCCAGTGTACACCAAATAAACATGCATACTAAATCAAATTCTGTGCGAAAACAATATGAGCCAATAATAAAATTAAATTGGATGCAAAGTTTTAAATAAATAAATTAATTAATTCATTATTTCAAGATCAATTCCTAGATTCCTAAATCTCTACAAGTACAGTAATTTATATACACATTGAATCACTTCCATTAAGAGCATTGTAGGCTGATAAAAAAGAAGAGAAAAATATTACTTCAGTTGTCTAAAGTGCTTAAGTCGTTAGATTTTATATTTACCGATACGTATATTTCTGTAAGTTGTATGTATTAAAAATAAAGTAAATTTAGATTCTAAATGCAATATCTGAAAAATGTTTCAACAACGATTGTCGCAAAGATATCAATGGCAAATAAAACTGATTTTTAGCAAATACAAAAAGAAATAAAGAAATTTAAAATATTCGATGAATTGTAAATATGAGCAAAGAGCATAGATGTTATATTTTACAGGCATTTATTTAATATTCTCTAAGTCTCTTTAAACTTTAACATTTTTTAGACTTTTTTGAGATGTCAATAAATAATTTGCAGATAACCAAAGACCTGGCTAAGCTGCCTCTTTATTAGCTTTGGACTTAAACTGGCAAAACACAAATCGCTCAAGGTGCTATTGATAGTTCTCCCCTACAACCCACTTCCCCCTTTCAATACGCAGTGGAACAACAGCGACCGGCACTTGCCCACAAAACTATTTACAGTTCATTGGCCTGGGATGGAAAATTGTGTGGACCGCCTGTGGCTGCAGCATATGAAATTACATGCGAAAACAGAGTTGCCCTTGGCCCCCGCTAAAAACAGCAACAACAAGCGAAGAGGGGTAGAGAGAGAGAGAGAGAGAGAGAGAGAGAGAGAGAGAGAGAGAGCTAAAACACATTACACGCAGTCATGTAAACTAATTTAAAAGGCCCACAAAATCACCACCAAAAATAACAAAAGACGCTGTTTGGGGTACTGGGCACAGGGTTGCCAACACCCTGCGCCCTTGCCCCTTCCTAGCAAAAACGAAAGAAAAAAACTACTGTCAGGGTTGACTTTGCTAATGAAGAAAAAGCAGCTGTCAGCTGTGCATTACAAGCCTGGGCCAAAGAAATTGCAAAAACTACGAAATTCAATCACACTCCCCCCGCCCCTCACACTCTCCTGCCCAGTGTTGGGCTCAAATCCAACCCCTCTGGCAGCGCCCACTGCAGGTCAAAAGGCGTTAATGCACATTTGTCGGACTCGGCGCATGGGACAACAATAACAACTGGCGGCGGAAGTGGGTGAGGAGTAGGCGGGGTCGAGAGTGGGAGTTGAAAAGGGAGCTGAAAGCGGTAGCTGCCTCTGGTATTGGAATTGGTATCGTTCTGTAACAAGTGTCAGACTTTGGCCTAAAGTGTGAGAAAGACAATTTATGAAACTGTCCGCTGGACAACAACAACAAAAACAACAAAATATACAAAAAGGGGAGAGCTACGAAATCAATGAAGAAAAATGTTGCAAGTAGCAGGAAAAAAGCAGAGAAGTTGAAAAAAATTATTTGGTGTAAGCCAAAAATTAAATACACTTACATATAAATATATTTAAAGATAATACAAACTAATAGAAAGGGAACTCAAGGGATTAAAGAGCTAATATTTATAAACAAATTTGAGAAATACAAAATAAATATTTGAAATAAAGTTGCTGTAGAAGTTTTCTTGGCATTTCCTTGGCAGTTAATAATAAAAGTGAAAGAACAATATATTAGTAAGCAATTATTACAAATAAAATAAAGAGGTTTAGTAGTCAATATTCCAATGAGTTTATAAATATATTTATGAAAATAAAAATAATGTAGGATTATATGTAGATATTCATGTATAATGTATTCCCCAAAACAGCATTTGAATATTTAGAAATTACAAATATATATATTAAAGACTATTTGCTTGTAATTATTTGTTAGTAATTATTAAAACTATTTTTTCGGATATAGTATTAAACTATAAACCGAACTTTTAACTTTTGATTAAAATAATATTACATTATACGCAGGCTGAAAAAAACTGTTAAATATATGTTTTTTAGTTGGTTTAATGGCTAAGAGCATTACATATTCTGTTCCCAAATCGTTATACCCTAAGCAAGAGTATAACGAAGGAAGTCAATTGTTAAGGAGTGGGTGGGAGTGGCACAGGGCAAAACAGTCACGGCAAAATCAATTGAAAGCAAATTATAGTTGCTGCAGTTAGATAAGCAATGGAGCAATTGCCCAACCCTCCGCCCCAGCCCCAAACCGAATCCCAACCCGAAGTCGAAGTCGAAGCCCGGTCCCAGCAACCCATCAAACTCCCGCAAACGGCAAACCAGCTGAGTTATGGGCCAAGTGTGAAATGGAAGCCGGACAAGTTCTTCTTCTTTTTACTGCTTTTTTTCTTTCCAGATAAAGTGACGGCCCGAGGCGGCAGGACAATTTAGCTGAGCAAAGGACAACAACTTTTTGGGTCAATTTGCCAGTGCAACGAGAAATCTGAGCGTGCGCCCGCAAGCCAAAGGCCAACACAAAGGAGGAGGACAATGGGTGGGGGGAGGGGAACTGAGGGGCAGTCTAAGAAATTGAGCTGAAATCTGATGATGAGCTGCATTTGTAATTATGCCAGGCAATTAAACGATTAAGCCAAGCGCCAAATGGAGCATGAGCTGCGAGTCTGGGCGTGATAAAGGGGGTCAGCGGGATGTGTTGGGAAAGTATCAAGGATTTATAAGGTGAAAGCTGTAACTAATTGAAGTGAAGCTCGGTATAGGAAAAATACAAGAATAAAAGGCAGTAATATGAAGAGCAAAGAATGCAGAGTTAAAGGAATGAGTCGAGATAGAACAAAAAATGGAATAATTGCTATAAATATCAAGAATAAAAACTTGGTATCAAAAAGAAAAATATTCGCCTTTTAAATGTTAGAGAAAAACTAGAATCTTAAGAAATAGAACAGGAAAGAAAATTAAGGAAAATGAAAACTATAAAGTCAGAAACTGCAATCGAATAAATAACGTAACTAAACATTCAAAGTATTCTAAAAAAATAAAAATTTTAATTTTCTTAGGACTATGAAGAGCTATAAGCTAAATAATTGTGGGAGAAGTATGTAAAAACTAAAGAAAATGTAAGTAAAAATATTAAATATATATGTATATTTTGAATAAAACAGACCAACATTGTGCTAGTTTATGCATTTATTAAATTGAAAATCGCAAGCAAGAAATAATGAAAGTGTCAAAAAAAAAGTTTTGGGGAATGAACCACAGATAGTCTTGTTTTTGTAGTTTCCAAAAAATTAATTTTTCTTACATTCCTATTTTTATAAGACAAAACAAAACGAAACGATTCGACTATGGTTAAAAAATTAAAGAATTAATGGAAAATAAACGAAATTAAATTTAATTTATATAGAAACAAGAACAAGCATCATTGAATAACCATAGGAAAAACCATAGAAATCAACATTAAATATAGGCCAGCTGAAGCCATCTTTGATTTGGGGCTTAACCACAATTGTGTAAAGTTGTAGTTTGTGGTTAACTCAAGAATCCTTTAGACCCTAGCAATTGCTGTGTTATGTGTGTGGTAAATAGTTACACACTATCCTCCGCTCTCTATAATCCCTGCCGCCTCTGGTCATGCCCAGGGTTGTGTTAACCCCCTTTCCCTTCTAATTTGGCTGACCAATTCAAAGCAAGACAGTTGGAGAGGCAAAAGGACAGAGAGACAGGCAGGACATTAGAAGCTAAAAGTCCAGCGTTTCGTGAAGGATCAAGCAAAAACTTTCATTTATGTGCAACGCACGGCCATAAAACTTTTTCGGTTAGGAAAGGAGGAGAGTTGAGGGTTGTCCAGACCAAAAAAGTCGGAAGTTCTGAAAGTGCGAGTGTTTGTTGCTCTATGACAGGTTCGGGGAAGGGGTGCTTTAGTACTGTTGCAGCTGCAGCTGGCAAACATATTTGGCAATGCGGAAACGGAAATATTCGCACCATGCCGAGACAACAACAATAACAGCAAAAACAGCAGCAGCAGCAGCAGAAACAACAATAAGAACTTTGGGCCATTTCAACGGCTGACAAGAGCGTACAACTCTTAACCCCCCTCGACGAACCCCACTACCTACCCCTCAATCACAAACTCAATGCTGGACCACTCACAGTTTGTCAGTACTTTTGCAGGTTTGTCAGTTCCCTGTCTGTGCCCGCGTCTCCTCTTCATTCACACTGTTTCAAGTATTGTTCCACGCTTCGCTTCCTATCTCAAATCAACTCAGCCCAACCCTACCCGGCCGAGCCCAACCCAAGCCAACTCATCTCATCTCGTATCATTTCTCCTTTATTTTTATTTTTTATACATATTTCTAAATGCATTTTTGTTGTTCAATTTCAAACAGCGTCTGCAATTTTATTTGCAGTTTCCCTTTAGTGCCACCCAGTGCCCAGTTCTTGTGATTCTTTGCTTTTCCAATTTTTGCTAGCGTTTAAATACCCTGTACTTATGAGATGATTATTAAATGATTTTTAAATAATCTGCTCAATAGGTTTATTAAAAAGCAGATTTGATATTTTTAGAATTAATATTATGTAAAACTACTAGACGGCCCCCAAAATCGAAAAAAATTTGAGTTTCCAATGCAGATTTTAGTATAAAAATTTGAACATTTAAGCTACTAGACTTGGATTTGAAATATAAAATTTATATTGAATAAAAATCTTTTTTTTTAATTTAAAAAGTATTATTTCTAGTATACTATATATTTAACTGCCGAATTATGGGAGAATAATAAAACATAAATGATATACATTTATTAAAACATACGAATTTTCCATTTTGATCTTAACTAAAAGATATTTGTTTCTTCAGCATTTTATTTTAACATACCCAGTTAGGTTTTTTTGCAAGTTTCGTTGCCTGCATTGGCTATGCGATAAGCAAAGTTTTCAGGCACGGTTTGCGGTTGAAATTGTTAGATATTTGAATCTAATTAGGATATAATGACACTTTTTTTACTCTCTACCTTTGCTTTTCTAGCTCACTAGTTTTCTCGCTCTCTCCTTCGATTCCTTTTCTGTCTGTGCAGTTTATCTCAATTTTTGAGCAAGTTTTTGTGCAACTGTTTTAAAAAGGGGGCAAAATGCTTTCTTTCAATTCAAGAAAATTTTTTTTGCATCTTATTTGTATTTTAAGTTTTGCGCATTGTCATGCAAATTCATTTTTTGTGCCCAATAATTATATATAAATAAAATGAGAAACCGTTTGCTAAGAGAAAGGAAATAACTGCCAGCCATCAATAAAATGCAAAAACTTGGCCAACAACTTTGGCTGTCGCCCACTGTTAAGTGAAATGCATGAAAGGAAACCGCCTGCTGCGCCAGGGTTGCCATTATCACAGCAAATGGCTCGGGCGGGAAACAAAAAATTGAATAATTTAATTAGAAATTGCCACTGCTGTCGCATTGGACAACAAAAGCGCGCCAAATTGGCTGCCAAGCACTGGCAAAGACAGAAACAGAGAGTGACAGAAACAGAAAGAGAGAGAGAGAGCGGCCCAAAAAGAGTTGCCCCCTGTCACTTATTATTGTTGTTGCTTATGTTGCTGCTGTGACTGACGCATGCAAAAATTTCCGCATTGCAAAAGCTGATTGGTGAGGGGGAAGGAAGCACTGGCAGAAAAAAAGCGACAGCTGCTCTGGCGGCCTCCAAAGTAGAAGGAGTAGTACATGATTCGGAGAGTGAGAGAGAGAGAGAGAAAGAGGGAGAGAGAGAGGTTCAAATGCAAACACTTTTCGCGTGTAGCGTAATTTAATTAAATTTGTTACATTTTCAGCAAAAGCACTTAAAACATTTCAAAGCAAATGATGCAATTGAAAAATTAAGTAAAAGAGCAAAAGAAATTATGGCAAATCAATTAGATAGGTTACAAAAGATCTTTCATCGAAACTTAAAAAGATATATAAGTTGCTGTTGACATATATATATATTTATATATGATCATTAATTTATTTAAAAATATTTCAATTGCTAAAAGTTATGGATTGCTTTTTTCACTACAAGTTATAATTATAATTTAAGTGAATAATGTGAAACTTTCAAAGAATAAAACCCGCATGGACTTCTTGATTTTGAAATCGACCTTAAATCAAATGCAATTTTCGTTGGTATCTAAAAATTATAAAAAGCATTTGATATACAAATATTTTAAATAAATTAACCTCAAATGATAATCTAAATTTCTTTTATGGTCACGATTTTAAAAAGCCATAAAACTCTGAAATTGATCTACTACTCTACTAATTTAATTTAACTACTACTTTACTCTCGACTTTATAAAAAGCGTTAAGCTTGCCGAAACATTGATATCTTTGTGGAATATATATCTTTAAGGAAACATAAAATATCCGTATAACTATAAAAGCCAATTTCAAATGCTAGTTCTAGTTCTTAGAAAAAAATTTTGTAAATAACATAGGCCATCATTAACAAATTTTTGATTGATTTAACAAACTTTTCAGATAGTAGGTAGAGCCAAAGAACTTGGCAGATATTAATAATACTTACTTTTTCTCTCCGCTAAAATGCGATAATAATAAAAGCAAGTCATATGACATTGAAATCCTTAAAAGAAAGGAAACATAAGAAGACGGCTTATTCTTTTGGTGTGAACATATAATTATTTTCCTCAGCTTTAGACGCTGATAATCAACTCTAAACCGAAAATAAAGAAGAGAAGACATTTTCAACATTAACAAATGTGTCTCATTAGGGGGCCTTATCAGGCCAGGCACTTGCCGCTATCCGCTGCCGTCTGCTGCCCCCGCTGCCAGCACCTACCAGCCGTAGGCTAATCCTTTTGATAAGTAGAAAAGTAGCCCATTAAACGGCAGTCGTCGTCAGCATCGGTTGTCGGCTGGGCTCAAAAGGTCAATAAACAATCAACTTGCATTGATTTTGTTCGTCTTTCGTGCCAAGTCAGCCAAACAATTAAGCCCAACAATTCGGTGTTGGCCAAAGGAATTATGGTGTCACCACGGCCAAAAGGTGACGGCACGACACACAATACACATACAAATAAAAAAAAATAAGAATAAAAACCCCTACCCCACTTGGCTGCTTAACGTGGTGACAAATGATAGGCCCACGAAAAGAAGAAGAAGAGAAAACTGCTGACTTGGTAGCTGGCCGTTCTAATGTCTCATGTGTAATCCTTTAACCTGCCGCCGAGAAGACAACTAAATTTTTGGGTCAAAGTGCGCCGACGAGGACAGTTGGCCAAGCATAATGGAACGCCTCGATTGAGACATTGCGGCGGATTCGAGTCGGCGTTTATCACAGCTGACAACAGGTAGACGAGCAGCCACAAAGGGCAACCTCAAAGGACACTTTTACGTCTCAATGCACAAAGACTTGGAAAAAAAATAAAACAAATACAAAAGCAAATAGAAAGCAAAATTAGAAGTAAGGGAAAAACTATTGTGCAATTGGCACAATTAAACATTGCGGCGGCACCAACTTCTTGAGGTTTCTGCAGAAAACTGGGCCAAGTTTTCGGTTTGCGGCGCAAACTTCAAAGCAAAATCTTTTGCCAATTGTTTGATTGTTTGGCACAAATGTTTATGCTTGACTGCGAAACAAAACAAGATCCCCGAGCAGCGGCATTAGTTGAATCAACAAGAAACAATCTGGCGGTGAGTTAAGCTAATGGTATGACATAGCTATAGCTATAGCTATATAGTGGCAGGTCCTGGGAAACGCAACAATGTGCGCAAAATATTTTTAGCCTGGCGGAAAAACCGCGAGAACAGAAACCAAGGCCCTGGGCCCAGGACCAGGACCAGGCTCAGGTCATGTCATGCCGCGCGGTGTCGTGTGAAATGCAAAACTCGCGTTGAAATATGCGCCAAGAAATAATTAAAATTGATATGCTCGAGTGTCCGTGGAGTAGAGATGCGTTTGAGTCCACGCGGCCATGGCAAGCATCGCGCACAGGAGCAGGCCAAATATTTTGACAGACATTTTCAAAAACTAAAATGCCGCACGCCAGGCGCAGGCCAGCAAGTCAAAGCTCGAGCTGGGGCATGAAGAGTTGCTCACTTGTGGCGTAATTTGATTAAAATTGCCACGGAAAGACCAGCAACAACAATAAAAAGATGATGGAGGGCACAACAACAAGAAAATCATATAACCATGCAGTCTCCGGGCTTGCGTTGGGGTTTTAGTTTTGGTTTGGGTTCGGGTTCAGGTTTGGTTTCTGCTCTCAGATGTGGCCTCGACATTTTCCTTTGCCGCCTTTGAGAATTTAACGCGTTTCATCAACCGCAACGTCAGGCAACAAAATTCAAGCGCTGCTTTCATTCTAGTTACGCTAAGGATGGAGGTGAACAAAAATATATTTTATATATGTATATCAATAATGCTGAATAACTTTCCATAGAAGATACAAGATTTACAAATTAGACAGATCAGGCAAATATTAACAACATATTGACAAAATAAAAATATAATATGTAATATATATAATTTAAATTTAAAATTCGTTTTAGCTAATTCAAAATTGAAAATAAAATATTTCAAATTACTGATCTTTTTTTAAAATTGTTTTAGAAGTAGTTGTATTATAAATTTGTCTTAAAAATACTTCAAACATATTTGAAAAATACTTTCGTGAATTTCGTGAAAATACTTTACGAAAATTAAAGTATTCTTTTCGTTGTTGCCTTATCATTATTATAATAAACAAAATATATCCCTTAAAAACGAGTTCTAAATTATTTTGAAGCCACTTAAAAAACTGCCCTGGGAAATTTAGTTTGAATGCAAAATTGAAAACATATCCTCAGGCAGCAAATAAAATATTAAATTGATTTACACTCACAACAGTTGTAAATTTGTATCAAAAAGTCTGCTTTATTTTTTTATGATGCATAATTATACCCTTTTGGCTGAATCAGTTAAGACAGCCCGGCCATAAAGACAGCTCCCCCGGGCGTTGCCAGTTGTGTGTGTGCTATAAAAATGCGTTGGATTTAGTTTGATTTTAATAGGTTCGTGTTTAAATATATCTTTAAGATATATAAAGAGATTTTGGGCAGCTGTCGTGACTTTTAAGTGGCACTAGATGCATTGGGTAGGGAAACACCCACCTCGGCGACCTTGTCAACTCAGCGGCACCGCAACAAATTGATAGACCAAGTCGGATTTTATGCACCACTCAAATTAGACGCAAATTGTGCACAACCCTAGTCCAAAAGTTGAGCTGCTTAACCGCAGCAGGATATTTGGGTACTCGGTACTCGCTGCTTGACTCTGCTTTAAAGATATGCGAAATGTCCTTGGCTATACCTGTGAATCGCACAGTTTACACTTCATTATCGCAGGTCAACCGATGCCATTAGCAGCACATTAGACGCACTGCAAGTCCACCACCAACTGCACCACTGCACCGCAGGATTGCTGCACACAAAAACCAAAACTCACAACATGGCTTAACCTAGCGAATTTTCAAGAGCTGTGCACATAGCTCAACTTCACTTAGCATTGTGGTATTTGCCTAAGAACTGGGCTTAATAAACAACACCTAAATCTGGCCCAAACCCACAAATGCTTAGGACTTAACTGGAATAGATGACCTGAAAATGCTAATCGGTTTCATTAGGGACAAACAGACCAAAGCAGAACTGGATTATATTTATACTTTACTTTAATACAATTCGTTTAATCATTTTACTGGTTAAAGAGACAGATTTTCAAAGTATACTTTTCAACTATTATTATTATTATTATTATTATTTATATTTGTAACTTTGGGATATATTATATTTGTCCATACAAAAATTCAATTTATAATATATATTAAATTTGTTACTTTTTATTTGTTACACTCGCTCACGAAGTGAAACTAATATATTGGGTTTGTGCAATTTTGAAAAAAAAAAAAGCAAACAAAAATTTTTAAAGTAACAAAATAATTAAGAACGTGAACGAGTACAACGCAGTCGGTAACGCCCGACTGCAGCGTTCTTACTTGTTTTTCTAAACATTTTAGAACATTTGTTAACATTTTTAACGAAAAAAGAATTTACAAAAAAGTCTACATTTATTAATTATACTTTATTAAAATACAGTATTTCCTGAAATTTCCCATTTCATTACTATGTGCTGTACATTTTTAAGCAACTTTCAGCTAAACGCATCTCTTTTCACTTTAAAAACTATTACCAAACATATCTTTACTTTGTAGTTCCTTAAATTCTAAACGCTACCACAAGGCGCCCACATACATCTATATTAAAAGTAAGCGAAACTAACTTGACTGCAGCTAATTGAGATGTTAAGAATGTAAACTATGTTGGTAGCATAGCTAACTGAAACACGCAAAGTGAGGTTAGGTTAGGTTAGTTTATCTCGCAACACGCAAACATAACCTCAGAGTTGAAAAGTAGAAGAAACGCTGCCCCCATTGCAGCACATGACAACTGAGAAATTGAGTTGAGATATTAAGAGATTCCAGGAAAATGACTTTAAGAAAAAAACCAAAAAAAAAAGTTCTCCATATAAACTGATCCAAGAGCATAAGATTTTCCTTTGACACGAACAACAACATCGACCTTAACGTATTGAATCCGAATAGATCTCGTTGCGATCAACAATGCACGCTTTAATGGCTAATTATAGACGGGACGCTAGCTGCATGTCACGCTATGATGAGTTGTCATAAAATCGCCTCAGAGATAGACGGAGAGAGAGAGAGGGAGGGAGAGAGGGATAGAGAGAATGCGCTGTTTTAGGGTCTGTGGCCGTGTCAATGTTGAGGGACAGACGTGTCGTAATTGATTTTTATGCTCTGTGTCATTGTTCAGCCTCGACGAACAAATTCTTCAAAGATCGTAAATCTGCAAAATACACGACGCTCAGTGTGAGTTAAATGTATGTGAATGTGAGTTACCATGAGGCCAGTTAGTTGCCAATTTGGTTTCTATCTGCACATTTATGACCTTCAACTGAAGCCTTGAAAAACACGGTAGGGAGTAGACTCAGTTGCCAGTTGCTTGGGATGACCGAGCATAAACAAATTATCGACGGTTTGTCAGCCCCGAAACTTTTTATTTTTGGTGTGTTAAGAGTATGATATCATATGGCGTTGCTGTCAGTTGGGCAGTTAATGGCACACCTAAGGTGACAAGGTTAAGCGTTGCTTTCGAGTTGTGTCTACTGTGTTCTACGGTTAGCCAAATTTATGTGGTATTCCAACTGGGCGTTAGTTACGCTGTTCTAAATACAATCTTGCGAGAATTTAAGCAAATTTTGTTTGCTACTTTAAAAGAAGGTTAAAGGCTGTCACTGCTGGGCTTCAATTTTTTGAACGGTAACAAATTTAAATTTATATGGTATGCATATTACAAAAAAATGTTGTTTTCTACTTTATCAAGACAATTTCAACATGCCTGTTGAACTAACCGATTATCTTTGGGTGCTTTAAAGACCTGATGGTGCTAAGCCAATTTAAAAATGTTGATGAATTTTTGTTTCTTAGATTCCATTTATTTTTGAACGCAACTTTAAATAAAATATACAAGTTAGGATAGTTTAACGATTGATGATTTCAATAATTACGAGAATCAGAAAATTGGCTTAAATGTTAATATTTTTACCAGAACGTTATTTAAGCGCAATATTTATATCCATCTATTATTTATACTCGTTCACGTATTGAAAGTAGTATATTGGGTTTGTGCAATGTCCGTCATGCTGTCCGTCTGTCCGTCAGTCCGGATGAACGCAACTTTTTTCAGCGCTATTGACGATAGAGACTTGAAATTTTGGATATGTACTTGTAGTTATCCTCTTCAGATAAAGTGTTATTATTTTTGTGCCCCGTCCACTGGAAGGCTGGCAATTCGATAACATGTCGATAAACCTTAAGTCGCAAATCAATAAAAGGTAAATATTTCCCATAATTTTAAAGATAGATCCAGATATGTATATAGCTGGTGACCTCCCCCACAAAATGCACACTGGATATCCCGGCCACGCCCAGCATAATGGCCCCGTAACGCCCTGCCCTTAAAATTTGATATGATAAATGGTCACCTATTTTAAAGATCGGTACACAAATTTCGCCCACGCAATTTTGACATGTGAAGTTCTCAGATCTATAGCTCCCAAATTTCTTCCATAACTTTGTCAAAACTAAACCGATTTTCATGTTTGATGGCATTTTGGTCATGTTTTGTCATCTTAATTAGTTCTGCATTTCAAATATATGCATTTTTGAAAATAATTTTTTTTTGCATTTTTTTTTTGTGAATGTACCCCTCCCCACCCCCTTATTCATTTTAAAAAAAATTTTTTTAAAAATTTATAATTGCGAATTTTTGTTATCAATCGATTGTGTTAGTCGTAATTAGTACAAAATTGGCAAAAATTTTGACAAGTAAAGCTCTCGGATCCATAGCTCCCATACTTCAAACTTCCATAACTTTGTCAAAACTGAACCGATTTTCATGTTTTATGGCATTTTGGTCATGTTTTTTCATTTAGATCGATTTTACATTTAAAATATATAAATTTTTGAAGGTAAATTTTTTTGTGATATTCTCTTTTTAATGGATGTCATAATTAATTAGAGATTAATTCTGCTTTGCACAAATAATGCCTGGCTGTATGTCTTATTACACTGTGAACGAGTATTGCGCTGTCGGTTACACCCGACTGCAACGTGTTTACTTGTTTTTGAGTTGCATTTTTAAATTCTTTTTGTCTCCTTCTCCGTGTTTCCACTCAATCGCTCCCTTTTACTTCTCTATCTCTGTAATGTTCACTACATTTTTTACCTCTCCCTCCTACTTTCACTCTTACTCACTCCTGTATTTGACCCACTGCATATCACTTTTAATTTTGAGTTATTGCAATATTAAGCCGGCATTAATATCAATTCTATCACAGAGCCCACACAATAAACGCTCTTCAAAAACCCGCAAGCATTTGATCCAACCAACCATCAATTGTCTTAATTGCAATCCAAGCACCACAACACTCCCCTTCCTCCCTCAACAACCTCACCCCACAACCAGAACTAATAAGTTAACAAAACAAAGCAAAAGTTCAACAGACAGTAGACCAAAAAGTGACAGAGATAGCAATAGAATCGAATAGTCAGTTGAGAGAGAGAGAAAGAATAGAAATATTAAAAATTAACAACAAAAAATAATTTCCCATAAATTCTCGTTAACGTTGCGGCTGTCCCCTCTACCCCCACCTAGGCACACCGCCCTGCAATTTTTTTGTTGTTCACGCTGCCTAATTAAAAGCAAACAGCGTGTCGTCCATGGCAATAGGAGGATGATCGTCGGACTGGGCTGAGGATGAGCGTTCTTAACTGGCGACATTATCGATAAGCAGACATGCCCTGCCTCCCCTCAGTGTTGCCCCCTCCCCTGATCCAGTGCGTCTGTCGGCGCATCACACAATTTGTCTCATAATCAAATATCATTTGTTAATGTCAGGCCTGCGGGCGGGAGGCCTAGACTTTAGGAGGGTGATATTTCCATACATTATATAGATAAACAAACAAGCCATCGCACTCTCTCATGCCTACTCTCTCTATCTCTCTCTCTCTCTCTCTCTTCGCCTCTCTCTCCTGGTGTAACTTAATATGCATTTTAAATGCATGCGTAAACATTGATAGCATATTGATGTTGATGAGCCTCAGGCAGAGGCTGATGATAATAATGATAATGATGATCGTGATGATGATGATGATGTTGCAACTACCACTGACCACTGATAAGCAGCAGCCGCAGTCTCTACTCCGAAAAAAGTGATGATGAAAACAAATGAAATGCAACGCCCTTAATTAAATATTTTTTCCCCTTTTTTTCGCTCGTGCTGCCTCTTGCCCCCATTGCTGCCCCTTTGCCCCGCACACGTTTCCTGCCGTTTCCGTTGCCGTGAATTGCGCTGCTTGCGCAGAAGATCAACGTGGGGAGCGGGGCTAAGTTGGCGTTTTTAATGTCTCAATTTCGGCGGCGTGGAAGTGGGCAAAATGTCTTCATAAAAACCAGGCAACAGAAACGCGTTAAATGAGCGGATCGTTAAAGGGAATTGCGAATCGAGCCAGCGTGCGGTGGATTGAAGAGCGCAGGGGGAGAGGAATGCATGCCCTGCTCCAAGCTCAAGTTCGGACTTTTTGTTTTTTTTGTTGGGGCTGGTTTTGTCTTGCCTCTGGCCAGAGGCAACAACAAGCTATGGAAGCTAAAGCTGCTTGTTTTAGGGACAACGCACAGTGGGACAAACTTGTATAGCAAGCGGTTTATTAAATTATAAAATGGTTTGGGAAATTTAATGTAATCTGAATCCGTATTAGGTATGGATATTTTTTTTTAATAGCAAACTTAGCAAATTTAATTTTGGATCCGATAGGTATATAAGGCAAAATTTTTGTCAATTCTGGCATGTTTTTGACCAAAAATATGATCAGTTAAAGCTGCAATATTTAGTAGACATTAATAAAAAAAGTGGAATTTGAGTACCCCTTAAAATAAAAATAAAAAATAACAAAATAACAAAAAAAAAAATAAATAAATAGTAAGTATAAAAATGTGATATATAAAACAAAGTTATTTTATTAAGGGCTCAACTCTATTTAACCTAGATCCGTTACCTTTGAACTAATTTCTTGGGCATTTCTTGCTACCTGTATGTAAATTTCAAGCAAATCAACCGTGCGACACTATGCCTACATCCATCATTGCTCTGATGCAACAGGGACTGCAAAAAAAATTAACAACAGCATAAAAGAGACTCCAAAAAGCGCAACGGTGTGCGGCAGGCGAAGCATTAAACGAAGCCCCCACACAGCACACGACGCCAACGAAGACGAAGACGTCACGAAGCAGCAGCCAAAAACAGCAACAAAAACAGCAACAACAACATCAACAACAACTGCAACTGCAACTAACAAAAACAACTCTCATCACATTGCTTTAGCAAGTTTTTTGACTGTTGCAACAGTTGCTGCCGCTTGCTGCCTGCCCCTCGAGCCCCCCCAATTCTGCCGCTTTGCTGCTGATCTTATCGGCAATTTGTCATGCAAAAATTTACTGCCGCAGAGTCACGGTCAGAGCGAGGGTGGGCGGGTTTGGTGTAGCAATGTTTATAATAATAAAAAAAAAACAAAAATAAAACGAAAGAAAAAAGAAAATTGTTGCTCGTGTGGCTGCTGTGCGGTTTGATTTTATTGGGCGGCTTCAAAGCGCTCGCACAGGATGTGCGCTGCTGCTGCCGCCTCTTCTTCTTTTATGCTGGAGTATGCCCCAACCCAACAAAACTCTCTGTCTCTCTCTCTCTCTCTCGCGCGCTCTCTGTGTTGGGGAAAGAGCCGCGCCAGATCAACTCACAGCACAAAAAAATAACAACACAGAAAATGTGTCGATTAATGCGCTCCAGATGCTGCAGCAGCGCTCATCAGGGACAGCGACGGACGGGAGGTGACGGGCGGGGCGGGCACAGAGATGGGTACTGGGACAGAGATGACGACGTTGGAGCTGGCTGGAATGTGCCTTTGATTTGTTGGCGTCGAAACATGCCGCAAGTTCCACTTCTGTTTTTTTTTTGCTTTTCTTTTTTCAAACCATATAGGGGCATATGGCGCAAGGGAGGCGAGGTAGGCCGGGGGTGAAAGGGGCGCATTGGAAGCGGGTGGCTGACACTGATGAATGTCAGTCGTTTGTCAAAACTCAATGGAAAACTGACTCAAATGCAACAATAAGTGGCGGGGGAGGGGACGGGTGTAAGTTGGGGGCTGTAGATGGCTGAGCGGGACTAAAAGTGATTTGGGGTGCGCTGCAAACGAACGTTGTTGTGGTCGGGTGTAACCGACTGTACAGTACTCATTCACAGCAGAATAACAGCCTAAAACATTCGTAAATGATTTTTATGGTTGTTAATTTGGAGAAATAGCGATTTTAATAATTTGTGGGTTCGGAAATATATATATATATCGGAATTTTGCAGATATATATTTATAAATTTAACTTTAGAAGAGGCCATCAGTTATCTGTCTGTAGAAATTTGATTGAGACAGCTTTAAATCTGACTGAGGTATATAGATTATATCACACTTTAATTTTTAGCAAAAATAGACATTGCATAAACCCAATATACTCTCTTCGCTTCTTGCACGAGTATGAAAAGAAAACATAAATGTATGGAAGCGAGCTCTGCTTGCGCCCAGTTTCCAGCACACACACACACACACACACACACACACACACACGCCGCCCCCGCCGCCAGGGACCTCGGGTCTGGTTCTCGCCAGCGTGTGTCAATGAATGACGCCAGCAGCGGCGCCGCGGGCTTCGCTGGACACCTTTGGGGCTTGTCAGTGCTCGTAATTGTGCAACTGTTGAGGTGTTGTGGGCGCTTTGAAGTGCGAGCGGGTCCCGACTTGAAATTGGATGTGCGTGTGTGTGTGCGGTGTGTACTCTGTGCACTGCTTGTGTGTGGCATTCAATCTAATTTGTGCCCCAGTCACAATGAAATATTATTCAATGCTCATTCAGTAGCTGCAAACACTTCCCGGTGGCCGATTGACAGCACCAAGTTGACTTATATATCTTATAGACATCAAATATATTTTTAGCACCTGGTTTCTAGGGTATTTGTTGGTCGTGAAATACCTAATAGACATAAAAATCATAAATATATTTTAAGACAACAAAAAATACAGAGAATATATCAAATATAACAACAAACAATCTGTACAACTTAATCTAATGATATTATTATATAATATTATAATAACATTATTTTGTCAAGTTATGGTAGCTAATTAGGAGAAATAAATTCTTAAAAAGGTCTAATGTAATGAACAAATTCAATAACTTGTGAAAAAAACAAAAAAAAAACAAAGAATGTGGAAATTGTAGTGTCTTCTAAATTTTGCAGTTGAAACCCTAAGCGAAAACCACTCGACTTGAGTCCAAGTTGAAGCAACTACCTGAACGACTGTTAAAAACCACAAAATAGGAAACACATTATGGTATTGGATTATAAGAGAAAGCAAACACTCAGCAGTTAGGCATAGCGAACATCCTGATGAAAATCCAATGAAAATACACTTGAGTTTCCATTTCAAGAACATCAGGCCAAGTGGAAAATGGACCAACAATAGAACCAAAATAAAGACAAGAACAGCAGTTGTTGAAATGAAATTGAAAATATTTAAAATACAATAAAACATCTTTAACCCACACCAAAAAGCAGAAAAGGTATATAGTCATTAAGATAACAATCTGTTGCTGAAAAAAACTGAAAAACTAGACGAAAACTGTAACAGAAATTGTCATTAAAAATATGTGTGCGTCGAAAACCCAAACAAAACAAAAATTAAATGGACAACATGTGTGCGCAGGATAACAGTGAGAGGACAACAAAACGACAGGACAACAGTTGTGCTGATGTGTTTACGTTTGCAAGAATTTAGTAAGCCCCCAAAAAAAATATGAGAGAAAAATGCCAAAAACTCACAAGAAGTGCACACAAAATTTAAATTAAAAAGGAAAACAAGCTAAAACAAGAAAAAATTAAAAAGTAAATATTATTTTATTATTATAATATTTTTTGCTGGTCTGTAAAAACCGCAACAAAAGCCATTAAATTGTTGAACCGTGACGAACCGAAAATTTGCCGATTGAGTGGCAAGTGGCAAGAAGCAGGTAGCTCAAATGGTGGCAGTTGCACGTTACCTGCTGCGCTTTGCGTGAACTATGCTTCGTTCTGCTGACTGTATGATTGAGTGGTTAAGTGGCGCGCCCACAGGGCCCAATAGCTAGAACCAAAAACGTTACAGTTAGCCGGTTAGGCTACGGTTAATATTATGCCGCAATTAGTTTCGCGCCTCTAACAGTTAAAGACAGTTAAAGAAAAATATTTTATAATTTGCAACAAGCTACAAACAAGGTTAAAAAATTTTAGCTGCGCGAATTTGTTTTATTCAACTAATTTTTTATAAATGCAAAATTTTGAAAAACAAGCATTTACTCTTTATCCTAAATAAGATTTTTTTTAATTTTGTTGAGAAGCTTTTTAGGCTTATTTTAAGTATGAAATTATTTGTAAAAAGTATTATTTTTTAAATAATATAAGAATAATCCAGTATTATGTAGTTATTAATTTGTAAGAGTAAAAATTTAAAGGTTTTCACATTTTCTCTATGTGTAGAGAACGTCAACTGGAACCAAATATGTACATTTTTGCCAAGGCGCGCAAATTGCATTTGCAACACTTAAGAACATTGGTCATAGAGGCAATACGTTGGTCAGTTCTGGGAGGTCCCCGCTGCGTGTCAGCGCGTTGACAGCCGCTGCTGAAATTCAAGACCCAAAACGCAAACGCTTGTCAACACAAGAGGGGGCAGCAGATAGAGAGAAAGAGAACAGACAGATTGATGGCTGTCACAGAAAATTTTGACATAACAAATGTCAATTGGAGGCAAGAGCGGAGTTTCCTGTACAGATAAAGAAACATAAAGAGAAAGAGAGAGGGAGAGAGAGAGAGAAAACAAGAGGGAGTGGGTGTAATCTCTCCCAAGAGTACAAGTTAGAGCAGGACAGAAGTTGTTTAGTTAACTCAATGAAATGCAACTAATGTTTGTTTTCATAGTTTTTTGTCAACTTGTTTGCCTAAAAAGCAGAGATAAATACAAAGGGACCCCAGAAGACACAAGGCCCATAATTTGTAATAGTTTTTTGGGGTTGTTAAAACATGTGTCAGTCGGACAACAAAGTTCTTGAGAAACGAAGCTGCTTTCAGTGTTTCCTTATTTCTATTTTTTTTTTCAAAAATATTACACAAAATGTAACAGATTTTTAATGTAAATATAATTGTATAATTATATAATCTGTAGCAGATGCGCAGCTAAAACGGGGGAAAAATTGGGGTAAGAGACATGCCAGTTGTAGGTAAAGGGAAGTGCATTAAGAATTGTGCCTCAGACATCAAATTGCTGCTCCAAAGGAATGTGACAGTTTGTGAGGTATGATGGATCAAAATGTCGCGGATTAAAGACTTGGGTTTGTTTTCGGATGAACAATTTATTCAAGAGCTATCAAAACAGAAGTCACTGATTTGGGATTGGGGATTAGAGCGCCTTCAAGCTGTTATAATTATTTTTAAAGAGATTTGTTTTAGTTTAGATATTTAGTAAGCCTTGTGGTAAATATAACATATTATACCTTGTAAAAAATTTAAAACCGGAATTGAAGACATATATTGCTAAATGCAGGACATATGTTAGAAAATTGCGTTAAACCACTCATTTCTTAACAATACATCAAGAGTTTTATATTTCAAGTACGACTTGCAAATAATATTTTTTATATTTCATATAAAGATCCCCTTCTTGTTTACACCCCAATGTATTCTTAACTACAAACGAGTATCATATGATCTGATCTCATACAGCATTTTGATACAGGTCATGCCGTCATCTTTTTCAAAAAAGTAAAAAAAAAAAGTATTTATATATATGTTTGTACAGTGCTGCCAGCAGCTGCCAAGCAAGAAACAGCGCTGGCCACGCCCATGTATAACGCCCCACAGACCAATATCTCAATATACAATTCGTGTGCTAATCACGAGAAATTCAAACGAAAACCACAGCCACAGAACACGAATGAAGACGAGGAGGCGAAGTCGAATCACGCGCCGCTGGGCAGGCCACAAACAAAAGGATCAGCCAAAAAATTGGAAGTTGGTTAGCTGAGGCAACCCCTCCCCCACACGCTCAGCGGGGCAGCGGATCGTACGACTGACGATCGGAATTAATTTTGAAACACTTCAAAAGCAGACGACGCCACAGAGTCCACACGCTCCGCAACGGGGATCACTCGAAATAAATTAATTAAATATGCCCAGGCGCAGGTCGAGGCGGAGGCTGCGGTTCAGGCTGAGTCTCAGTCTGAGTCTAAGGCACAAGCACATGCTCAAGCAGAGCGAGTTGCAGCATCGTTGTGGCAGGCTCCCTGGAGGCAGGCAGACACAGGCTGCAACTTTCAACATTGTTTGCGTCAAATGTTCAAAATTTAGTTGTTAAACCCGAAAAACGAGACGAAACTGTCAGGCCCAACAAGTACAGCGAAACCTGGCCAAGCAAAAAGGCGTCGCAGCAGATCAGTCAGCGCCCTCTGCATAGTCCATAATTATGGGTTTAGTCAATGCCCCGCATTTGGCAACCGAAAAACAAAAAGGTTCCGTTTCCAAGCAGCAACTGAATTTAGACATTAGACGCCTCAACCGCATTGCCACTTATTGGCAATTGAGGCACGGAGCAGGAGCAGTCGAGGCTCCTGTTGCCTGGCTGTACCCAAAAATGTTGTTGCTGCTGCTTGTAACGTTAGCAGGTAGCAGGCAGTATCATGCACTGTTACCAGTTTTTGCATCTTTGCGGATAACCTGTCATTAGCCCGGCCAGCAGCAAGATGCAACGGCAGCCTTCTGATTGCTGCTGCAGGCGCTATTGCTTGTTGCTTGCTTTGATATTGAGACATTTGCAACACACACTTAAACGCACACTCACAGACACACACCAGAGGGCATTGTGGCTCTGCAACAGTGAGCGCAACAACAACAGCTACGTGATGTCTGTTGAGTATGAAAATTGTTTCTGTTCTCTGCATTACTGCAGTTACGAAAATTGGCGTTGACTATTTTATAGTCGGTAGAATATGATACAAATAATATAAAATCTGTATATTAGTTTTTGAGAAATTCACTGTTATCTCTTTTGTTTTTATTTGATTTGTACCCTCTCCTTGTTTTTATAACTGGGTAAATCATTTTTATATATAATAAATACAATATGCAATAATTTTGTAGCATTCTATTACAAAAGCTATTGATTTTTGTTTTTAAAAACTAAATCTAAACGTTTTACAATAACAATTTAAATATTTACATATTTGTATGTAAAAAATTCAACAAATTCGAATTTTTTATATTCATTTACGATTATAAAATACTTTCCTTTATTAAAGTTTTACCATAAATAAGGTAGTGATAGTAAAGTTTTTATTTACTCAAAAATAATTGCCTTAAGTCAGCTCATAATTTCTTATTTGAAACATCCAATAACTGAATTACTGAACTCAATTTTGGTGTTAACTCTAAGTCAATATATGTGCATATATAAATGCGGTAAATAGTCCAGTTTTGTGGTTGAAGAACTTGTTGGTAATTGCATCAAATGCGGCTGCATTGAAGGGAAATTGTCATGCAGCTTCAAAGCAAAGGAATATTGAAAGTACTTGCAACTATTCTGCATGACAGCGGCGTTAAAAGGCAGACATCAAATTGAATGGCCCCAGAGAGCTGAGTCAAGTTGGGGCAAGTGGAGCAGGAAGGCAGAGATCGCGGTCACAAGAGGCAGAGTAGGCAAACGTGGAAGCTGCTGCCGCCTGCTGCTGACTTTTTATGGCTGCGGCTAATAATGCAATTTGCTGCGGCAGCGACTGTGGCTGTGGCTCGCAGCTACTTGAAGTAGAAGTCGCATCATTTGACAAGACATTTATGCGGCACTTGGCGTTGCCATTGCTAAATTAGGCGCAACTGGCAAAGTGGCATCACTTGCAGCAGAAGCAGCAGCAGCAGCAACAGGCCACAATTTTTCGCAGCGCGTACGCAATTATTCAGTTATGACAAACATTATGCGATGCTTTGCTGCGATTTGATGTGATATATGCGTCATAAGCATTGACAAGTTGGCTTGTGTAATATGCTGTCGTTTGTGGCATGCGGCATGCAGCATGCGGTATCTTTAGTGCTCGCTTAGCCAATTACGTGCCCATTAGCCTAGCTGCAATTGCATTTGCAAACAATTTCAGCGGCCAACCGCAAAATGTTAAGCCAATTGAAACAAATCATTTTGAAAATCTGTGAAAAGTTTACAGCTGCAATTTAATTATATGCCTAAAGGCTGATTAATTTATTCAATTATGTAAAAACTGTTGCAAATCCCATCGTATTATTCGTACCGAATTCATATATGTACATATATACGCCTGATTGCGTATTTTGAAGTGTGGCCACAACAACGCATGCTGCAAATTTGAATTCATTAAATTATTCATTTAAATAACTGATTAAATCGGCAGCAGCAAAGCCTAAATCAAATTCCTGGCTTCAAAGTAGCTAAACATATAGTTAAAGGAAACCATTCTTCGGTTTATTAAATGCAATTAGAAATTAATTAAATGAAGAAAATTCAACAGTGCACCAAAGAAACACTCAACAGTTAGGAAGTCTAAAGAGGATGAATAAAATAAAAAAATAAATAAATTAATGCACATTTCCAAATCTTTACACATTTCAAATATTTTTTAAATTTAATTAATTTAATTTCGGTATATTAAGTGCAATTAAAAATTAATTAAATAAAGAAAATTAAACAGTTCACCAAAGAAACACTCAACAGTAAGAAAACCTGATGCTTAATTATATATTCATTTTTCTGATTTTACTTCATATCACACGCTTCTTTTATTTGATGCATGTTTTTATTTCCCACTTTAACATAGGTTTATTAAGTTATATTTTCACACGCCTAAGCCTAGTCATAAGTCTGAACTCTGGAACTTTTCTTAAGCTTCTTCAATTTACAATCAAAAATGATATCATACGCTGTATAAATATGATATCTTTGATTTTCAACTTCTTACTTAAATTTCTCAAGAAAAGAAGATAAATAGAATACCTTCCCCATTTGAGAATAAAGTCAAAACTACTCAACAAAGTATTTTACTTACAGTTTTTTCACCCTTTCCCTCCACTTCCACTTCTAGTGCGGAACGTTAAAACACAATTTTCATTTCCCCATTTGGAATACACTAAAACGTACCCATCAAAATATTTTCCATTTAAACAATTTCCCCTTTCACCGGTTAGCTATTGTAAGTACCCACCTGCAACACCCTCTATTTGTACGGTTATTGATCTATTGCCATCGATCCCAAACATTATTCATATCTACGCCCGAGCTGCCGCTGGATCTATGCACGGGTTTCCCACTGCTGACTACAACTTGTTTACAGTATCCAATTACCCCCGATAGAGCTGAGGGCCCCCCGAAGCGACGGTATAGGCAACGCATACACACATATAAACATGTATATATATATATATATGTATATAGATATATATACACATAAACATAGCGACAGACCCAAGACAACTGTAACGACATGTCAACAAGTCTCTTGACTGCATTTCAAGGTAATTGCCAGGAGTTGAGACAAGACTTCACCTGACTACCTTCTATAAATTATTGAAAGTGAGTTACGATTCATGTGGAGCCATCGGTGGCAACTCTGGCATCGCGTGTCTGCCCCTCTCTCTTTCTCCGTCTCTGTTTGTTTTTGTTTTATTTTTTGTGCCGGCATCCAACAATCTCACTTATCTGATCATATGAACTGAACTGAAACTCAACTGGAACTGGACCGTCTTTAAACTCTGCTCAGCCTTATCAGCGCACATCTGGGCATCAATAATGTCTTTGTTTAGCCAGTTGTCATGACAGCGATGGAGCGGGCGGGCGATCGAAGAGCGATCTGAAAAATTCAGTGTTGACACTTGCCATAAAACTTGGCCAAGTCTTTAGGGTTTCTGAGAATGCCTTGCCATGGCGAGCTACTTCTTCGGCAGGTGCTCCCACTCCTTGAAGGGTGGCCAATGTGTCAGCCATAATTTATGAAGTCTATTCTGTTCCCTTTACCAATCCCCACACTCGGAGAAAGGACATAACTAAATTCTAACATGATTCGAATATATATTAAAATTTCAAATGTATTTATTTTTAAAATGATCTTGAATTAAGCATCAATAAAGATTATTAAATCGACCGTTTCGAAAAAAGTACTAAGCATTTGATATACTTTTAAATTAAAATTACTCTTCTAAAGTTGCACCATAAAATTCGACTTTAATAATATTTAAGTATTGTGCTTTTTTTGGATTGTTTGAAGAAAAAAAATATCTATATTTATAGAGCTTTTTCAATTGCGATTAAAAAAAATTTTTTAAAAATTAGTATTTTGTTCAATAAGAATTTGGCCATTAATCACAAAAATTATTTTCTGGATTTATTAACAAAGTTCTAAGTTTTCTCTGAGTGTATTACTGCTCTATACTGATCCCATTTTCTGTCTTATTCGTGTTGACATGTTTGTTTACACGCGCTAATTTCGTGTTCATATATAGATATCTGAAATGCTGCATCTGTATATTTTCTTATACCTAAACATATCTACAGCTAATAATCGCTGTCTCTCCTTCCCGCTGCTCTCTTTCGTATGTAAAGCGCCCCCTACAAATGACAGGTTTTTACTCATTGCCCAATTGCATGTTGTTTTTGTTGTTGGGACTGTTTTCGTAGTACTCTGCTTTATTAATTCGGGGATTTGGGGAATTAGCTGATAGCTTTGAGTGGCGCATCGCACACCCACGCCCCTCCCCCCACCCACTCGCACAACACAGTTCCATTTGCTGTTTTGCGTGTTATTTGTTTGCATTTGAAATGGACACGAAATGAATTCGCTTATAAATATGCATAAATGTATGCCGCAAAAACAATTTCTGTATATATTTATTTCCCACTGCACAAACATTCCTGTTATTTTTTTCGTATATCTGGAGAAGCACATACAAATACATGATGTTATGTTTATGACGCCTGCTCCTTTGGGAAACTGCAAAGATGAAGCCGAAAAAAATATTAATAGGTTCTGGGACTATGAAAAGGGAGATCGAAAAAAATTCGTTACCAAATTATCAACTGCAATAAAGAATACTTTTGAAATGAATAAAATAATCAAATGGGAAGTTGGTTTGGGTTATTTAGTTATTCATCGAGCATGCCAGCACGTTTGCTCCATAAACCAAGTTCTAGTTAAAGTACAACCGACGTAGAAATATATATGAGCCAGACTAGCCCATGCGCATATCAATTTTGGGATAATAACCCAAATCTCATAGCACTGACAGATTTATAACCCCGTACTTCCTGTTGACACGGCGCCAATTCATATACATATATACATATATTACAAAAATTAAACCACAAAAAGAGAAAGAGGGAAAACACAAAACAACTGTCTAAATTAAATAAACAAAGGATGTGACCAAGTGACAGGGCTACCGATCGATCTGACCAATCGAAAACGTAGCAAACATAATGCTGATCGTTTAGATAAGAACCGAAACAGAAACTGAAACTCAAACCCAAGCCCAAGACTGAGTCAACTTCATTCAGTTTAAATTGTCAAACGTTCACTCGCAACGTTTGAGGTGCAAAAGGAGAAGTAGAACCAGTTATTTTCGGTGCGCCGAACATTTAATACCCATACAGACATATAAGAGATGTAGCTGAGTTTTGTTTATATTATATAGTTATAAAATATGTTGGTAATATACACTTTGTTCATAAAAAATAAACAATTTTTGACCAACTGCTACTATGGAATTTCGATACTATATTGGTGTGATAATGATCATAATGTGCAGTTATCTTAGGAGCATATTGAAATAAAAATGATTTTGTGATCCCTGCACCAAATAAACTAAGAGCTGAGTTTATATTTATATATTATAAATTTATATTTACTGATACTGATTAAGAATATACCTTATGGAGTCGCATATTTCATGATAAAATTATAATGCTCTCTGCTAGGGTATTAAAAGAGAGGGGAACCGCCAGTCAGTTGGCGAACAAAAGGAATTTATGACTTGTGTCACTTTCAGCACCATCAACTCGTAACTCAGACGCGCAGGGCTGAATTCCACGTATGCGCGCTTGAAAATTAAGATACAAACATGCTCAAGGAGCAGCAGGCAAAAGGAAGAAGATCGCATCGCCTGTACATAGATGATTGTTTCGAGGCAGGCGATGCAGGCAGCACAGAGCACACAGCGAGCGATCTCGGGTCCAATGAGTGCCAGCTCCCTGGCTGGCGACACACTTGTGCTGCGAGCCGCAATCGCTCAAGCGTTCAGGCTGAACCCCGACCACGTTGCGCCTCCTTCAGTTCCTGCTGTTGCTGCTGCTGCTGCTGCCAGGTCTTTGAGATAAGTGCGTGGCGATAAGCGCGACAGACGACAACCAGCGACAAACGACAAACGTTTCATTCGCCTGCGACCGCGACTGCGCCTGCGCAAAATGCCTGAGCACAGGAGCTGGCATGCGGCTAAAGAGGCAGGAACCAGAGGGGCAGAGCTCGAGCCGTGCAAGCAGCCTGAACAATTGCACACCTAAATGGCTGCGTGTAACGCACTTGGCCAACAACACGCCAAAGGCGCCTACTGACTAAATAAAAGAGGCGTTGTTTGTCAAGGGGGTTTTTTGTTAGGTCTTTTAAGGAAATATATGAAACGGTTATAATACTTCATTCCAAATTAATCAAGTGATATTCCACTGTCTCTAATCTCAGTGTATATGGTCTATAAACAAAATATAACTGTTTAAGGTATTATTGAATTAAATAACTAAGGAATATCGTCAGACGTCGAATTATTAAATTAAATATAAAAATGTTAAGCTATAATTATCATTTAATATCAGCAATCATTCATAATACAATTTTGTCAGTGGAATGTGCATTATACAAAATAAAACATGCTGGGAAAACAAAAATGTGATATTACGATTTTTTAAGAGTACCTCTTCGCAATCCTATTTTATTCCAAGAAGCCCAGAGATTTAGTCAACTGTATTGTTTTCTTCCAAGAATGCTTTTATATTACAAAACAACAAATAAATACTCTTTAATCTAATCTGGAAAGTCCTCCCTATCTGTGTCCCTTTTTGGCTACTCCACTGCTTGTCTATCAACAGAGTCATTCAACACGATAAGAAAATATTTTAAAGGATTTTTAATTGCTTTCAAGTGGCCGAACGATCCATTCGTTAAGTGAAACACACTTTCAAAATACTTGCATAAAGTTGTAAGGTTGTTGACAATGCCTCTAGATAGAGTCAGCGTCAGAGAGAGAGAGGAGAGGAGAGGAACTCTGACAACCATTATGTCTTACCAGTGTTGCCACTGCATCCACTTCAAGGCAAATAGCTTAATGAACTCCTCATTGTCGAGGCGGCAACATTCATTGGCCACATTCCACTGCACCTGGCACCGCATTCTTCCAGTTCTGCAGACAAATCGGGCACTTAGGAGTGAAATACTTATGCTTATCGAGTTTTGTCTGAATGATAATTATCATTAGGGGACTAATTGCAACGATTATCTAACAGTTTAGCGATAATGATAAGCGAGTAAGTGGATGATTTTGTTAAGTGGATTATGTCAAATATGAATGTTCCCTCGACATATGTGAATATCATTTATATCGATGCAATCAATTAATGTCAAACGATGCCCGCATCAACTACTTCCTCCCACACCCACTAAACCATGAGGCGGTTATCAACATCAAATAGTCATCGAATTTTTCTTGTATATATATATATATATATATGTAGATATAGCCAGCTCTATATAAATAAAGTCCCCCGTTTAAAAGCCCACATTCATTTATTAATGTCCACACATTCAGCGTACATTTATGCATATTATTTGCATAAGCTTCAAATCCATTTGATAAATATTCAATTAAGTGCAATTCACCGTAACCCAAAAATTATTTATACATACTATGTTTACATTATTTTTAGCGTAGATAATAGATTATGCAAAATCATAGAATATTACAGAGCGTGACTAAAAGGCTATATAATGCCCTGTATTCTATATGGATAATTTTTTTTAATTAATAAAAATATGCATTAATATCAAAATACACCAATGAACAGGATGAATTGATATTAATATATCAGGTTAAGTATAAATAGCTCTTCTAATTTGAGATCATGGCACTTTATAAATAAACAAATGTATCCTTCTGAGAATTGAATAATACAAATTTTAAAGGGTTGAAGATATTACCAGCCTATTATGTAAACTTATAACCTATATAAGCTAATTTTAAATTACAGGGTATATTCAGGAACTATTATATAACTATGAAAAACAAAGCGCATAAAATTACAAATTAAGTGAAATACGATTTACAATGCAAAGTAAAATTTAAACAACAATAAACATTTTGAACAGAGTTTTTTCCTGGCGGAGCACCCACAATCTCACCACCAAAAGTATTTTCGCCATGTGGCGCCCTCTGGCGACACAGCAATCAAAGTTGCCGCCTTTTTAACGTCTCCGAAGACGCTAATTACATTATGTTTAACATGCGCTTTGTTCGCGCTTCCTGTCGTTAATTTCGTTGAAAACATTTTATTGGCCATCGAAATGCAATTAAAAGCCATAAAAAATGTGAAAAAATGTTAAAAATAATACAGAAAGAATATGTTTATAAGATGCGACGGCGCTAAGGGTCTTTGATTTTTAACGCCTTAACTCTTTTTTTGGGTTTCTCATCTGAAAAGATGTGTGAACATTTGGTGTGAACTTGTAAAGCATTGAAAATGCAGCTGTAAACCATTATTATAGGACTATGAACACAATTACATTTCGAATAACTGGCGTAGAAATCATTAAAAAGTTATAGTTTATCAACTAGGCAATTTCTATATGAATAGTTTAAGTATGCCCTAAAATTTAATTTTTATAAAATATTAAAAAAAAAGAATTTCTCACACTGACCCCGACGTGATTTGAACACGCAACCTTCTGATCTGGAGTCAGACGCGCTACCGTTGCGCCACGGAGTCACTTGAATAGGCGCGGCGTAAATTGTTAACTTGAAGTATAGTTCATAGTATTTGGATGTATTGATAAAAATGTTCAGTGGCATCAAATGAAATCAAAGCAATAACAAAATTTATAATATAATAAAAAGTCAAGTACGTAAATAGACTTATAGAGATTTATAAAGTTAATTGATAAGAGAAATATTTATTTTCGTTAGTGTTATAATTAATTTGTCTTATCTTTAATGCAATTGAAATATAAAGAAATATAATAAATAACACAACAATTATAAGAAAAACTATTTCAACTATTTTTATATAATTTGCATTTGCTCTTCATATATAATAATAATGTCTAAATAAATATTAGATATGTGAAAGAGAAAAGAAAAAGTTTAACAATTTTAGACAAAAGTATGTATATATATTATATTATTACTTACATATGTACATATATATTATATATACAGTATGTGGAGTATATTTGGCTTTTTAATCTAATGAAGATTAGATAATATATAAAGCTATTTTAATCAATAACTTGTTTGGCAATTGCCAAATAAAATACAAGACTTATATGCTACCATATTTTAATAATCATAATTCATATAATTTCATATAAAAATATTTAATTTAAAAATAAAAATATGTGTTTTAAAAAATAGTTTAAAATGCGCTGTCTGAAAATGCCCTCTAAAGTACCATACATTTATATGTAAGCTTTGATGGTTCTTGAAATACAAATATAAAAAATATATTTTTATATGATTCAATCAACAAATTGCAATAACTTTTTCAATTCCGATTTATAGCATGCATATGATAGCAGATAATTTGTAGAGAATTGTTGCGCTATAAATTTAAAGTGCAAGAACGGTCCTTTCCTAAATTTTCGTAATAAAATCAATAATATGAATTTTAATTAACTTTTTATGATTTTCTTTGTTTTTTTGTTATTATTTTGTGATATGTATACTCTATACTTCATGACCAAAAATAATTTTCAAGTGCGCAGTAAACTTTTTAAAGAAATTGCTGCACATCTCAAATTTCTTTATGATTCCTGCAGCGCTTCAAGTTCATGAGCAATTTTAATGACCGTTCCAAAGGCTGTAATCAAACATTTGAGGAATACATCATAGGATATAGTAAAAGACAGAGAGCGAAAGATTGGAATATAGTGAGCTAGAAAGCGTTTGAAGTGCATTCTCTATGCAGGCAAGTACTTCTAACGATTAAACATTTTATGTGCACTTTTCGAACTTTACGAGGCCCAGGGCACTTCTTTGCATACAAAAACAACTTTGGCCAGAAATGGAAGGGAGCTCCCATATCTTTTAACGACACTTGCTACAAACACCACACGACAACAACAGCACCAGCAACAATTTGTGCATTTTTGTTAAATGATTTCTTTGGGTCATATCTAAATCTAATAAGTGAACGTATATGGATATGGCAGAATATATATATATATATTTTTAATTTCTTTTCTTAAGAAAAGTGGTCATAAAAGTCAAGGAGCGGTCATAAAGTCGACCAATCCCTCGTTGCCAGCCTAATCCACACCCCTCCCCCACATTGTTTCTCTGACTCTCTCTCTCTCTCTCTCTCTGTTTGCCCCAGGGCACTCTTGTTGTGTTTTGTTGTGGCCAAAAGGTGTGAATTTCTCATTCATTTCACTGGATTCCCTGATTAATATGACTTCAGGAGCAACAGACGACAAAGCAATGAAAATGAAAATGCGAAGCTAAAGAAATGGATAATAAAATTATAAAATGAAATGTTTGTTCCATCTTTATTATACAATACGAAGTATGGTTTGGTGTGTTATTGTTGGTGAGGGCTGATTTGTATCGGGGTGCTTCCTACCGCTGGCATTTTAACAGCCCCGGACAATTTTTGTCTTTTTTTTACCCTAGCAGAGGGTATTCTAGTTTTCTTAAGATATATGTAACGCTTTTAAAGTTGAAAAAGATGAAACCATTTCACAAAAAAGTATGAACATCTTATATAAAATACGAGCCACTCATTTAAGACTTAAATTGAGCAATTGTGTAATATCCAATTGAACTTGGAAGATGGTTGATTTATTGTCTATTTACAGAACTTTTTGCATTACCTAATTTACCAATAACGAGCTCTATTACACTTTTTACATTTATAGGAAAAATTTGATTAGGATATCAGAGCTACAACATGTTTACAAGGGTATTTAAACTTCATATCTACCAAGATAATTTCTCCCTCTATTGTTTTATTTTATGACAATTTTCAATCTTCAAGTTTCTTTAAGGAAGTTTTATGCGCTTTGTCCTTAACTTACGCATTAGATGAGCGAATGGAAATGAAAAATGCTAAACTTTTTTTATGCCGCAATATTAATCAGACACAGCTGACGTACAATCTTTGAGTATGTATGTGGATATGTATATGTTCAGCGTTCACTTGAGCAAATTGCGGCAAACGCATGCCAATCGACAGTTATCGATAAACGTGGCGGATATCTCTGGGCACTTCAAAGGCAACGCCACTTGAGCTCAAGAGTTCCAAATATTGTAGATCGCATCGGAGTCGTTCGCGGCATGTGGCAAACATGTGATTGCGAGCCGAACTGAGACAGCCTAATGAAGCCATTAGCCAGCGCCTTATCGCAGCGGCCAGGATACAAAAAAAAAAAAACAAAAAACAAAGAAAAAGGCATCCTTGACAGCAAAACGTTGCGCCTCGCAAAAGGTCTACAAATGTTTTTCTCTCTTGTTGTTTGCCACAATTTTTGGGCAACTAATAATACTAAACCGAACACAGAGAATGACCCGACTGCACCCTGCACCCTGTACCCGCCCCGCTGATCACTCCTGTCTATCGCGGGCCCATTAACTTCACTTTCGACATTTGTTTGGCTCTTTCGAATATCTTCATCAAAATTGTGCGTTTGGGCCCTTTGTGCTCTTGTTCTTATTTGGCAAACTTCAAAATCATGATAGCACCTGATGCAGTCGATCATTAAGCAATTATCAGATGCGAGTTTAAGAGATCGGCAATTTTAAAGGTACGAACATTGCAATTTTATAGTTGTTTTTCTTTCTTCTTGTGTTTTGAGCAGTCTGCATAATCAGAAAATTGAGCATAACGTGGGAATAATTCTAACGAGAGCCTTTAAAATTTGTTTGTTTATAGATTTGTTCAAATTATAATATAATGGAGGAATGTAGATTAGCTTAATTTGGTATTGTATAAAATAGTCTCTTATAATATATTCTTTACTATATACAATATACTTGTAATTGCATAAAAATTAAAAATTTATTAATTATTGAATTAATTCATCGAAACAAAATCGAAACTTTATTAGTTTATATTTATTATTTATTTATTAATTTACTTATATTATGAAATTTTAAATTTATTAAATATATAAAAATATATTATTAAAAATATTTATAAAAATATGTATATCTATAAGTTATATTCGATATTCCTATAGGTAATTTAATCTTGTTTGATTTATGTTGAATGCTTTATGTACGTTCATTTTAAACATTCCTGTTTAAGCATAGCTTTCATATTTCAACCTTCATAAATATTCTACCAGCTCTAGTTGGCCATCAATAAGCCCAAGCTGCCTCCTGTTCCACATAAGCACACATAAATTTTAGAAGAAAAAAATATATATTTCCCATCCTGCGCTTTACAAATATTGCGGCACTTAAACACAAATGCTGCATCTAATGTGCATCTGCTGCTGCTGCTTCAGCTACTGCAACGCCCGCACCTGCAACTGCTTTCTCTCTCCCCTTCTACTCTACTTTTCATGTCGCGTTACGTTCTTTTTTCGCCCCTCTCTGTTAGTTGGGGTACCTAAAAACACTTTCCAGGCAATTGCAACCACGCGGCAAGTGCAACAAGCGTCGCAAAAAGTTGTAAGTTTACCACCACATCGCATCCCATCCCCAAATCGTCGTTTACCCCTATTGCGATGTCTCCTCTTCATATGCTCGTCTATGTTTTATTGCTTCCGCGCACTTTCGCTGCCTGCCACGCCCACGCCGCCCAGCAGCTTGTTGCAGTTGCATATGCGAGAAAGTTGCCAGTGCGTTTAGCACTTGAGTGGGTGCCAGTGCGAAGGAGGCAGGGTGGCTGTTGGCAGCGGCGCAGCATCCGCTTAAGCGCCGGCTATGCCAGCCTTGTTGTTGCCGTTGTTGCTGTTGTTGCTGTTCTGCTTGTCTCTACGTTGTTGCCACATTTTGGCGGTTGCTGCGAATGGTTTCCTGTCACATGCGTTGCCATAAGGCAGGACGCACACATGCAATACACACACACACACAGTCACACACCCCCTAAAACATCTCCCGCGCTTTCCTCTCTTTCAGCGGGTCTGTAAAAAAGCAACAGGAGCTACTTGCACATCCTGCAGGATACGCGCTGGCAACTGTTTCACTTTCGCTGCCACATTTTGTGTTCTATTTCTTTTGCCAAGTTGATGTTGCTGCTGCAGTTGTTGTTGTTCTTGCATTGTCATTAAACTTTAACCGCGGCATCTGTCACTGGCGCAGTCCTCGACACGCGGAGACAGTCGACAGTAGCTGCCTTAAAGCCTGCTAAATTTTAATTGCCCGCCTGAATTTACGGCGCTAGCAGCAAGAAAAAATATGTGGAGCAAATGTGACTGCCACATTGTGTTGCAAATGCTACCCTGCTTATAAAATATATAGAAGATTTTAGAAATATCAAAAATATTTTCAATTTTTTTTTTTGATTTAAAAAAAAAATTTAAATATGATTTTATTTGCCTTAAAGTTTTTATGAAAATCATAGAACATGAACAATTACCCGTAATTCCGTAAATAAAAAAGAAATTTCAAATTTCAATTTGTGTTTTTTTCTCCAAGTGTTTTGGTGCTGTCTTATATAATATAGAACAAAAATATGTGTAGTCTAGCTTTAAACAGGGCATTTTCCGGTGGAGCACACTCTTTTCTAGTGCTAGCTTACTTGTTTTGTTTTTTACTGCTGCCACTGAATGCCGAACGCAACGTTTTTATGGTTGCCCATTCTAGCCACAGTTTCCATATATCAAGAATTAATTAGCGTAATGCAGTCAGAGCGAGATGGCAATAGAGAAGCAGCCAATTTTTTGCCATCTTGTTGCATGCTTCAGCCGGTTAACTGCTGTCTGCCTGCCTGCGTCCTGGCCAACTGATCGTGAAAAGTGTTTGCTGGGATGCCACTTCCCTTCATTTATTTACTTTTTTCATTTTTTGGTGGTATACGTGGGGCACGAGGGATTTTTTAGGGCCATTAAATATGCGTGGCCGCCATTTACATGATGATGTGGATGCCGGGCAAATGCTGCAACAGTTTTGCGTTCTAAATTGGATGAGATTACCAGCTTTAAGTAATGTTGCACACACAAAAAATTAATTCATGCAAAGAAAAAAGCAAAAAAAAGTGCAAAAAGCGCAGCTAAAGCGATTTGTTTGCTAATGAAGTCAACAGAAGTTTTGTGGTCTATGGTCTATGGGTGGTTCTTGAATCTTTGGTGTAAAAAAAAAAATAAAAAAAATATATATATATTTAGATTTTTTAAAAGGTCAGATATGCAATGGCAATCAATAATCTAACAACTCATGCTGAAAGGTACTACTTGAGAATACCAAAATTCAATAGCTTACTTTTAAAGTGGCATTTTATAATTCAATTTGAGTTTTCTAAATTTCAACGAAACTTTTTTTTCTTAAAATAAGAGTTAGTTTGTGGAAAACGAATTAAATCAATCTCAAGGTATAAATAAAATTAGGTTAGGTTTTGACAAAGTTATGGGACATTGAAATCTAGTAAGTAACTTTACATGTTGAAATATTTATAAATTTTCCATGATTTTTAAAAAAACAAAATCGACCTATTAAAAATAAAATTTCGTTATTCTAAATTCGAGAATAAAAGTTTTTTTTTTTAAAAAATATGTAAGAGTATGTAAGGATATTTTCAGAGGAATTAAAATTTTGATACATTTAATTTAATTTTAATCGCAGATCTTTTCCAAGGTAATTTTTCAAACAAAGCTCCTGGCACTCTAATCAAAACATAGTGCACCTACTCTCCTCGATAACCCCCGTAAATGACCACTACGTTTATTTTTTCACAAGTCACTACTCTAGTCTACACGCTCAAAGAATGTCCGCAGTACCTTGTAATTCGAATTCATCAGCACTCACTTTTCCACTTTTGGACATTTGCACATTCGCAGTGCATTAATTAAATTTTCGTTAAATTAAAAGCAGCTTTTTCGTGAACGGAATATGTGAACGCGCCACGCCCCCCACAAGGGACAACCCTCTCTACCCTCTTGCCAAAAAGTTGCCGCTGACAAGCGACCAGGTGAGACGCGTTAGCTAAGGGAGTGAATTGAAGAGCCTGAGGGGCACATGTCTGGGGCAGGGCACAGCGCCATTTTGTTGCCAGCTGCATGTGGCAGGCGACAACAGCAGCAGCAACAACAGCAGCAGCAGCGACCAAGGTGAACCGCACTAACAACAGCAACTACAACAAAATGTTGGTAGTTGCAAGCGGAAGAGAAAACTCAAAAGCCAAAAGCGTTCAGCCAACAACAACGCGCAGTGTGAAAGTTTAATGCACAAATTGCTGACTGTATGTGTGTTGGTGTGTCTGTGTGTGTGTTGATGTGTGTGTTGCCCAACAGTCAACCAGGCATCCAACCAACAAACATCAACAACAGAAAAAACAGTAGCAACAACAACCACAAGAAGAAAGAGTGCTGCAACTGACTAAAATATACCCTGTAACTTACTCTGAACTCATTTCTCTACATATATTAATAAAAACACAAAAAAGTTGCAGACGCTTCTCTTCCCCTTTTGGCCCTTTTTGCTCATCTATGAAATTCATTCAATTTTAAATTTAATAAAGTTTGATTTAAATTATGATTTAGTTGTACGAAAACTGGGTTCTTTTTTTTGAAAGTATTTTTTAAAAAAAGTTGGACCTAACAAGCGATATCGAAATGACCGTAAATATGAAATAAACTTTTTTTAAAAATTAAGGTATTGGAGCTCCGAAAGCAATGACATTTTAAATTTAAATAGATTAAATTGACGGTCGATGCTGATCAAAACCAATATGTACATTTGGGAGTTGGATAAATCATCTTTTGCTTTTACACACATTTTGTTCGTTACAGGGTATAGAAACAACAAGTAGCGACTAGTCAAAGGCAAAAACTTTTGTTGTCAGTTTGTGCCGGCAACAACAGCAACAACACCAACTGCAGCTTGAGTCCCACAGCAACAAAAACAACAGCAACAACATACAAAACGGTCAGCCACATTCATTGGCGGCACAAAGTTTTCACCTGTCGTCAAGTCAACGCGTTGATTGCACCCGCTGCTTGCTGCTTACGCCTCACCCATTACAGTACACCTGACGCCTCTTTTCGTGCAACACGGCCTCAATTCAATTCGTCGCCGTCTTTCACTGATTGTTGCCATTTGTTGACGATCCTCGCGAGTCGCGTACGCCATGTTGCAAGTTTGCAAAAAGGGTGTGTTGTATGTGTGGCACAGTCAATCGTTGGCTGCACAGGCAGCCAAGCGTGACGACTGCCAGTCAGGGGCAAGGGCATGTGCTTAGGTTTCGCCAAGTTATTTGCCATTTTTTTTTTCTCTTTTTTTCGTGTTTAGCTACCGCCTTTAGCCATTAAACTATTCGTAGTTGGGAATGGGAATTTACTCACAGAACTGCCCTTAGGCGCCCCTCGCTGTTTGTTTATTGCATTCATTTAGCGCGCTCTAAAGAAGCAAAAAAAAATATATGTGTAGATATAAAACCCTTTTGCTATTGTTATTGCACTGTTTAAATAGGCAGCAAAGTTTTATGGCGCCGACACACGCCATCTTTGAGGCGGTAAGAAATGAGCCAACCCGAGCAACCGGCCAAACGCTTATAGCCATAAAAGCCTGAGGGCCAAAAGCTAAAAATACTTGAGGCAAATCTTAAGTACAGGCGAATTTAAGAGTAGAAATACATGGATCTCACAGGAGCATTTTATAATACCTATTAATTTTACATTATTAAAAAAGTTAAGATCCATTTACTTAAAAATTAATATTACTTGAATTTATGGAATAATATTGTTTACTTAGCATTTTTAAAATAAAATTTAATATATAAGAATGTACAATTGGTAATCTTTAAAGGACTTTTGAGACGAAAACGATATAAAAATACAAATTTCCCATTTCATTTTACATTCACTAAAAATGATAATACTCAATTTATGTTTTCGTAAATGTAAGACAAAAATGCATCTTTTTTGATTTGTTAGAATAGGGAAAAATCATGTTTCGAATTTTATGAATTATGTTAAAGATTGATATATAGGCTCAGACGATTTTTATTTAATATTGTATTATGTACAAATGTTATCAGTTCCAAAATAAACTTATTATTATTATTAATACTATAGAAACATTGGGAATACTTTTCAGTCAGGTCGAGAGAATCTTATAAAAACCTTTTTACTTATCTTCCTGCAACAACCTGATGGATTTGCTTATCTTTCTGGTTAAATCGCGGCAGCTTTTCACAATTGTCACTCATTGAATATTTTGCCATAATACGCAGAAAACTTTCTCACTGATCTTTCATTTGCCAGCTCTTTGCTTGATCTTTTGTCTGTTTTGTGCAGCCACTCACAATCTGCGCCCACTTTTATTGTTTTGTTTTCAGCCTACAACATTCTTGCTGCAGCTTTTGCTTTCTCACCCATCCCCCCTTTGGTATCTTTTACCCATGTTCGGAGTCTTTATTCGCATATCTCTTTCACTCTTTGTGTTGAATATTTGCAGTTTGGGTCTGTGTTGTTGTTAATTGTTTGTTTTTGCACAGACAGGCATTGTTGTCGTTGTTGTTGCTGCTGCTGCTGTTGTTGGGCAACACCCACTTCCTGTTTATGTTAATTTCTTGCACGGTCTGGCAACGCTTTTTATCAGCAACTACAAGAGGGGGACACAATTGCTGAATAGGCAAAACCATAACATAAATCTAGACCTCCCCACAAATCCCCACCATCCTCCTTTGAACACACACAATTTCGCACAGGCTGATGCCAGTTCTGGCAAATGTTTGAAATTCCAGACAAAAATGATTGGCACGCAAAGGGGTTTTTTGTACCTAAGAGGTGCTCACAGCCATTACGTGCAGCTCGATGCATTTTAATGATGTGCCAGAGACGCGCCGCAATATAATTTCAATTTTTGCATCTTTCAGCTGAAAACTGGAAATTGATTGCAACAGCAGCAACTGCAGCAACTGCAGCAGCAGCAGCAGCAGTAGAAGCAACAAAAGCCAGCAGCATGCAACAATTGCAGTTGGTTTAATGAGCTTTAAAATGCGCAGAACAATGAACAGTCCAGAACGCACCAGCGTGGCAATTTTCAGTCCACAGCAGCTCCTCGTGCCCTCCATCAACATCATGAATCCTCTCGCCAACTGCATTCGATGTAATTAAATGCAATTTTATTGCCACGATCAAAAGCAAAAGGGCAGAAAGCGCAAAATGGCCCAGCTAGGTGGGCTATAAAACAGGCCAAGTGTTGAATTGCGGCGCTGCTAACTTGATTTATGCAACAAAGCCGCCCTCTGTCGGCCACCGCTTGAACTTCCGTTAGCTCGGCATCCCACACTGCTTTCACACAAGACAACAATGACGGTGTAATTAATTTCAAAGTAAACAATTTATCAAGTGCTTGCGGCCTGCCCAACCCAAGAGCCAAAGAACCAAACTACCAGTCAACCAACTAACCAACCAGCGTTGAGTTCAGATCCGACGGACAACTGACAGCGAACGGAAAAGCGCTTCAAGTGGGCAGCACCAATCGTCAGTGTTGGCAAGCGCCACAAAGTGCGCCCCCGGGTGCCAGCAAGAGTTCACTTCAAGTGCAGCGAATGCAACTTGAGAATAAAGTGAATACTCCCACAAGCACATTGGTCAGGGAATAGACATTAGTTTCTCTTTTAACTAAATCTGTTTTTCTTATAAAATAAATACAAAGTTTATCAAAATGAAGTCGATAAAGAATTAAAAACCTTTGAGAAGTCCGGTAAGACATATTTCTAAGTCTACATCATTTTAAGAATGCATTCTTTATTTGAAAATAACCTATGATAACTCATAAACACACTAACTGAATTTATTTATTACAATAAATGCAGCCAGTAAAACGTTTACGTTTTATTGAATAAATAGATAGTTCTGTACTTCTAGTGATGAATAGAAAATCATGCAGAAAAACGAGTAAATTATCTGATAGAATGGAGATAAAATCTTATCAACCAGAAAAAGACAGAGACTTGAATAAAACGTTAAAGAGAGAAACGCAAAATAAATATATAATGTATGAGTTGTATGAAAACAAAAAAATATTTTTGAAATTATGAAATACTGACCAGAAATCAGAAATAGAAAAAACCGTTGCACTGTAGCAAAACAAAACAAAAGAAACAACAGCCAAGAACTACTTTTCAAAAGCATTCAAAAACTTCAAATAAACTCAATCTCTCATATTTTTAAATTGGCCCTAGAGCCAAGATTATTATCCAAGTGTAATTAAGAGTGCCAAAACTGTAATTCCCGGCTGATGCTGCTGCAGTTTGCCAAGCACTTTTGGGGCCAAAAATGCATTTAGAATTTGCGCAAGAAATTTTATTAAAATCAGCTACGTGCTCATCAGCATATAATCAGTAGTTATTGTTGGGCAAGGGGGAAGCAGGGCGGAGGCAGTCTCCATAGAAGTGCAATTTAAAACAGATTACAATTATTTGATTGTCCTCTCACTCTCTTTCTTTCTCTTGAAACGCTGTTGTAACTGGGCAAAAAGTTTTTGGTGCACAGAGTTAGTCATAAATTCGGTAAGATAATTCCATAAGTATTATCAAGATTCAAGATGTTACGCACTTTTCCTGCCGCTAGAGGGCGCTGGCATGAATCACGGCTGGTCCGGAGTGAATCATTAGCAATGAATGAATGAATGAATGAATTGCTTGTCTGCTGGTCTGCTGCTAAAAAGAAACGTACACACACTGCACAACAAACACACACACACACACACACACACACACACACACGCACACGCTTATTTACATGAAAGCTAAACAAAACTCAAACGAACCGCATTCGCTTTTGGCGTCTGCCAGTTTTCCCCTGACAGTTTCATAAATTAAGACATTCAACAATAAACAAATAAACAACACTAAACACAATGCAACAACAAGTAGGAATGTGTGTAACGAGAATGCTTGACTAGTAGATACCCTGTACGATACTCACAGACACAAAATTTAAAAGTTGCAATAAATAATTGCAAATTGTATGATAGGGTATGATCGACTAATATATACGCTGTCACAAATTCTAGAGTGCCCTAACTTTTAGTATTGATTGCCTGACCTTCAGAAGGTCATTAGAACATACAAATGATATAAAAATGTATATTTAAGTGCTAATCTTGTAGATACCCTATAGCGGAGTCTAATTTACCGCATCTTTCGCATTTGTTACATGACAGTTATAATATTTTCAAGGTATTTTAGGAGTGTTCAAAAAGTTAAGCAATAAAATTCGACTGTGAGAAACGCAGTAAACAACATCATATTATTTCAACTGGTAAGATTATTACCCGACAGTTTTGAAAATTTTCTAGATTGATATAATATAAATACACGAAATAATTAGAATAAGAGATACCCTGTAGATAACTCTGAATTATCATTACTTTTGGATATGAAATTTTTACAAATTTATTTTAAAACAAAAGTATGCAAATTCTATAAATTTATGTCTTAACTATACAAAAGAGAAGTGGACATATGAAACAACAACTTTAACGCAGATATCCTTGCCCTTCAAAAATCCCTTTTTTGGAATTACAGGGTATACAAAAGTGCACGTGTTTGTAGTTTAACTTTTGTTAATAATAAGTGCAGAAGACAGCAGCAGGCAGCTTCAAAGAGTTTGTCAAGCGGCAAAGTCTGTCGCTAATTATGCGAAATGCAAACCCCTCCACTCTCTTCTTCGTACTGCTCTCGTATACCCCTCGTATAGTCTTCCCGCATGCTGTCTGCAGCAATTGCGTTACACAAAGGCGGACAAAAAGAAAACGCGTATGGAGAACGCCAAAAAGCCAAAAAGCGACGGGCCGAATGACATGTGAAAATATGCAAATGCAAAATATCAAAAGTGAATGAATTGAGTCTGGTCTGAATCGTTGCTACGGGTCTGCGCGACTGAGGTGAACGAGACGGAGGGGGGCGTAGAGGTTATATCACTCATTAAATATAATGGCCAGACGCAAGACAGAATACAGAGTTGTCAACCACACTGCGTTTTAATTATGATGTCGAAATACGCATTAATTGCCAATGAAAAGAGCGCACCCTACTTGCGGGCGTACGTACACCCTACTCTACTGTACTTTAACTTAACTGACTGACATCAGCTCATGCAATTTTGACAAGCGTTTTAAATATGCGTCCAAGCGTCGACAGTTGTCAACTCCGATTGCACGATATATGAATGTATATGTACAACCGACTTGATTTCAGATCTTGATTATGTGACACTGATAAACGTCAGTTGTTGCGCTTACGGCTGCGTTGCAGGGTATGTGAGGGGTAGAGAGCTCTCACGCAACTGCACTCTGATGTTCCTTAATGCATTTGGACATTTGGCACTTAATTATTTGCAAATGTGGAAAACATGAACTGGAACAGACGGCGGCGAAGGGAGGTTAAGAGCGGGGTCAAAACTTAAAAGCGAACAATTGTCGGACGACAGTTCAAAGAAAAATGCTGTAGGGGTTTTGGCGCGACTGTGATCTAACTTAAACTTCGAATATTAAAATGGTTTATATTAAAGAGAAGAATTTAAATATCTATGGTTTAATATAGTTAAACATATTTGTTTATCTATATAAATATCAAGAAATTGTTCTACATAAATGTAGAAAATATTGAACCAAATCTAAGAATCTTTTTATTAGCTGTTATTTCTTATTTGCCTAAAATTTAAGTAAAAGGATGAAATGTTACACAAAATAAATTTGTATGATTGGAGAATGCAATTGTATTGATTTTGGAATTTATAGACAATAATATTAATTTCAGATGATTTTGCAACTCATATATATGATACATGAGCAGATACAGATTTACAAATCTGAAAATCGGATTAAAAATTAAATATTTAATATTATTAAAAATATAAAGAAAGGCATATATACAATATAATGATAAATACTAAAAAGTAAAGAATAGAATACAATTTGGTACGTAATTATTCAAAAATATAATACATTAAAATAAACTATTAAAAATATTTAATATTTTTTTAAATAAAAATAAAATATTTTTAAAAAATAAAAACGTAAAAACAGAAATTTTCGCTTCAATCTTATCAGTTGAAAATATCGATTGAAAAGAGTACGCATATTACAAAATTTAATCAACTTTACTAATTATAAAGTTTTGCATTAATTAATATGAGCGTCGATCAAATTGTTTTTGATAAATGACAAGTACTCAAGTATCTCAAACTACAACTTTCTAGACTTTCATCCATAACAAAAGGGTTATTTAAGCATCTCTAGAGATACAATAGGCCCCCTTCTACAACGCCTCTGTCATGCCAACAACAAACATAATTAAGTGGCATCATTGGGTGCACAATTGCAAATGGGTTGCCAATCAAATGAGCCAAGTCAGAGACAGCTGGCGGTCAGTAAACTGATGTGATTTATGTTAAAGCTTTTATTAAAATTTTTGGACAACTCCCCCTCACCACACCCTCAATAGACAAAATCCTTAGCTGATTAACAGCAGCAGCAGCGAGAGCAAAGCGTGCGTGACGACAAAGACAGAGAGGCGGGCAGCGTGGGAGAGTGAGATAGAACGATGGTAAATGGAAGCTTTTTGGACCTCCTTTAATTAAAATAGACAAATGGCGCACGATTGAGCACTCGGTGGCTCGTTGATGGTTCCTTTTAGCCCCATCCCTGGGCAGCGCTGGCGCAGCTGTGGCGCCTAATTTATGAAAAATTCACAAAACGAACTTATCAATCATAATACCAGCCCCCAGCTACCGCTTACCCATCGCGCCCCCCTGCGCCACAACGCTGTGGCTACATTGTTGGACGCTGTCAGCCTTTTTTGGCAGTCGCGGCACGTGCCACGCTGCCGGCCAAGTGCTGCTGCTCAAAGGGAAAAACTCAATAGAAAAATTGCAGAAACGTTGCAAATACTTGCAGCAACAATTCTTGCAGTTGCTGTTGCAGTCACAGTTGCAGTTGCCAAACAGTTTGCAGCTCTCATCGTTTATTGTAATTGTATGAGAGTGGGCTACGTCGGGTGGGGCACCATCGAGTCCCTGATGAAGTTGTTGATAATGCGGTGGATGCTTTACTTTAGCCAATTTGGCTCTGGCAGCCGCTCAGCAGTGACACGTTGTACGTGACCTGTTGGCTAAATGCCCACTGCAAAAGAGATAGCTGGCGAAGAAAAGAAAGAGGAAGAGAGAGAGAGAGGAAGTGAGGCAAGTGCAGCAAGCGCTTGTCAGGCTTTGATCAAGCTTTAAGCTGCCAGGTGGCATATCATTTATCAGGCTCGTACAACTTGTCAGGTTTGGTCAGACAAGATAATAAGAATGAATGCTTAATGCACGAATATGAATAATATTAAATATATTACAATATATCACAGAATTAATATTACATGTCTTTTGATTCATAGAGCCCTGAACAGACATTCGTCATCCTTTCAAATTATCTTTAATAAATATTAAAAAACGTTGCGTAGATGCAATCTATGTACAGCTCTTATATCTATCTTGATCAGTACCAAATTAAATATATTTATATTTATTTAATACCCAATATTTACATTCCTTTGACATTAACACCAACATCATAATTAGTCAGAAGCACTAATTTCTCAACCAAATACTATATCCAATAAAAAAAACCAAATTAATACAAATTTGAAAACGAAAAAAAGAAGTGTTTGAAAAATTATGAAAACCCATAGAAAGAGACACGCGACCACAATTCACTGTCTAAGCGCAAAAAAAAAAATAATAATAAATAAATAAATAAAGGCATAGCGACGACAAACAGCCAATGAAATTTCCAAGAAATTTTAATTATTCAACATTTTTAACGCCAGGCCAAATGGGTAAAAACCGAAGAAACCAAAGCAAAAACCGACGGCAAACTAATTAAAGACACGTCCACCTACAAAAACCAAGAGAACGAAATAGAAATGGTGGAAAGGGGGAGAGAGAGGGGACTCGACAACTTGCGCGATCTCTTCCAGAGCAATTCGAAAAATCATACAAAGTTATATAGTCATCAAGTGTACATCAATCATAGGCCGCAAGAAGTTGGAAGTTGTGGCTGATGGCTGCTTTGTCTGGGGCCAAAAAATAAATAAAATAAAAATAAAGAGAAGCAACACAGCCGCAAGAAAAGCGTGAAAAATTGTCGGGCATGACGCAGTCGCGCAACGCATCCCCCAGTCAGAAAACAACAGTGGCAGCAACAAGAAGAAGCGCAAGAAATGCATTTGAGCATTGCTAAATTTGGCCCAGAAACCACGTATAGAGCAACCAAGCAGCACCACCAACCAACCATTGGCGGTGATGCCATGTGTAGGCATTTTGCTGATAATTAGCGGCGGCCTCAGAGAGTGAGGACTTTGCGCCCTAATTGATAAACGTGCCAGCCAGCATCAAGAGTGCCCAGTTTCAGTTGCCAGTTGCCAGTTCCATTCCCGGTATCCACAACCAGTGCCCACTCCCTATTACCAGTCACAGTTTGCCAAGTCTGCGATGCCGTCTGTGCTCGTCTAGCGCCGAGTCGTTCCCTGGTTCTCTTGGTTAGCTGCTCGCTCCCCCCCTGTTCGCTGTGGCGTAAAAATTATCTTAATGGACAATTTAAGAATCACTCATTGTGAATTATGCGGCGCATTTAGTTGCCGAGTAGTAGTCGCTACCCTGGGATCTGGGCAAATGGGCAACGGAATTGTCTGCAGTGTCGTAAGTTTTCTCATGCCCTAACAGCGAGCATTTAAATATTTTTAAATAGTTCAATACTTGCACAAAAATTTAGCTTTAATTGGTCTGACAACTAATATTACCTAATTTATAGTATAAACTTCTTAGTTGAGTTTGATGAATCGGTTTTGAGTCTGACGAAGGAAACCCTTTTCGAAAGGCGAAAGTTTTAAAACAGACGACGGAAACCCTTTTCTAAGCCCTGGTTGAAAGTATTATCTAAAATGTCTATATTTTTTTCTTATTTATATCTCCGAATTTAAGATATATCTTAAATTAAATTAAATTTCTACATTCTACTACTACTAGACAAATATTTTGTAGTTTATTAATATTTTGGAGAACAGTTTTAAATCTTTATCTCTATCAAATCTGATAAATTCCTTTATAAAGTGTATTAAAACGTCGTCTATATGAATTTTCATTTACTTTCTGTTGTTTCCATGATTTTTGTTTCACTATTTTCAATAAACATTGCAACAGTTTTGAGTTTGTAAATGTTTTGGAAAATCTTGCACCAGAAGCAAATGAAATGTATAATCTGTGGAAGATATCAGATAGAATAGTCTGGCCATTATCATAGGTAGGGGTAAGGGTAGGGCCATGTGTGCCACTCGAGAAATGTTGGGCCAGAGAACTTTTCAATCTCATCACTCAATGTTACAGCCGCTAAAAACAATCAACAGGCGCACATTTTCCAAGTTCTTCACGGCAGGAAAACTATGCAAAATTTTTATACGATTTTGAAAGATGGCAGGGGGCGGGGAGGGGATGGAGGGTGAGAGAGAGGTGGCTATGATCTGTCTCTCTGATGATGTCTGTCAGTCTGTCGCTGCTGTCTGTTGTCTGCTGTCGGTTCGGCGCGTTCCGTCGCTTTATTCTAATGACTTTAATGAAATTTTTAATTCCCAGCAATGTGAATTTATTGTTTTTCCTTTTGGGGTCTAAAATTGTGATTTCTCTGCGGCTCTGTCGCATGTTGTGTGGCCACTCAAAAATAAACAGCAGCAGCAGACGAGAGGGAGTTGAAGTGAGGCAGAGAGCGAGCTGAACTGAAGTGTTGTATAGTGAAGTGCACAGTGAATTGGACAGCCGGTTCAACGGGTAGCAGTAGCTATGTTTTTCAACTCACAATCTTTTAGGCCAAGCTGCTTATGGCTAAGAGGGGGAGAGAGAGGTAGTTGGCTTGCAGATTAATCAAGCGCTCAACTTGCTGTTCACTGAGTTTACCTAGCCGCCGTTGCCGATTTTAAATCCCCTCTCCCAACTCGTCGCTCCTGCTGGCCCGGTTCGCTACTGTCGGCTGCCATTTTGTCAGCTGATTAATGTCTTACATGCGACGTTTTAATACCAATTTTTTATGCATATTCCAAAACGAATAAAACGCAACACACACAAACGTAAAGTGAAAAAGTTGTAGTCACTGCAGCCGTGACATTTCCTGTGCGTGCGTGCGGCAACTACAGTGAATAGTCGCTATGAAGAAGTCGCCAACTCGCTGACTCATAAACATATAGTAGTTATGAGATATGAAAAACAAAATGATATAAAATAAAATTGATCTCAAATCATTTTCAAACTCAACTATAGTGAATAACAACACTAACTGACTTCTATCTTCCGATAATACTTTGATTGATTACTAAACAAATTTGATATTAAATTATATGAACAAAACTGATATTGTACTTTAATTCTTTATAAACATTTTTTTATTGTAATTATAAGTACACGACATAATTATGATCTATCAGTCTTATTTTTAAAACGTACTGGCCTTTGGCCCAAGTGTTGAACGCTGACCTTCATTGTTATTTTACTTATTATAAGATAAGAATTGAAAAGTTTTCTTCAGAGTCAAGCCTTACTGTGGTCCGTTGAGAGTCCCCAACGTGCAAGTCAGAAATATTCATAATGTTTTCGCTACTCGCTGGGGGATTGAAAGGTGTTAATGCCAAAAACTTGCACAAGATTTGTACACAGCTAATTTCGAGCATATTTATAAAGACGAAAGTTGACAACGGACTGACATCGGGTCCAAAAGCTTGAACTGAGCCCGGACACCATAGGCAAATTGGCCCGATGAGCAATTGCATTTGGGTTTCAGTTTGCACACGGCTCAAAACAAGTCTTTGGCGAGTTTGTAATTAAAAAGATATTTGTAAGCCATGCCACAGGTGTGACTGGCCAAACTGACCGCCCAGCTGATGTCGGTATACATCCTGTTCTAATTAGTGCGGCGCCCCGGATAACGACTTAATAACCCTACAATTCTGTTCAGTTTGTTATGGGGATAAGCGCATCAGGTTCAGTTATTTTCTGGAGCGTGTTATATCATTGTGTTAAATTAACCAATTTTCATTTCTATTTCCCCCTTTTTCATTCGCCTCGTTTCGTTGCCAATTAGCGGCAACTCTTTGTGGCCGAAAAATTGTTGGGAAAAGGTGTCATTTGAGGCACCTTTTTGATGACTGGCCATGATTGAAGGCAGCTGCGGCTTACAAGTTGCACACAACTGATCAATCAACTGAGCAACTAATGAGGCTCTTTGGTCATAACGTGGCACGTTGCACGGTGCAACCTCTGTACTTACATAAATAGATATATATCTCACTTCCGATTTGGTAACTTCCGATTTGGGCTTGTGGTAAAGCTATTTAGTTATAATAAATGCATGCATTGAAGAAACATGAAAGAAATGTCTGAAGAATTTTCTTAAGAAATGAGACACAATTACTTAAAAGGTTTCTTGATGTCCAATTAGAGAATAATTGAGTTTGTCGACTATAAATGAATTAATTAAGCGGTAGCAGTTCTATGTTACATTTTAAATACAATACAATACAAATATTACAATGCATGTTGCAAATTACACTAACAAGATTCGCAACTTGGGCCAAAAATTAAAAAAAAACTAGGACTCAAATACTATATATAAATAAAGAAAATTTTGACATTTACTCTTATTTCAAGTACCCAAATTAATGCAATGAGTGCTTAATTTAAATTTAATTCTGTTATTAAGCGTCAATAAGAGAATCAGCATTTATTTATGTTTAATTTAAACATAGTCAAAAGTTTTTAAAATTTTCAAATAAAACGATGCAAATTCTTTAGGGTGATTCATGTATTTTAAATTTAATATAAACTGTGTTTGATAGTAACCTGATTTAAAATATATTCTTGCTATAAAGTGAATATTCCTCAGTTTAAAGTTTTTCTATCATTACATATTTAAAAAAAAAAGTCCTACTAGTGCGCCCCATGATTTTTATACCCACGCCCACCCACTCTCCTGGGCAAAACTCAATTAAAATCTAATTAAATTCTACCGGCAATTTATTCAATTTTTGCTGGTCCCAACTCACACACGCACACACACATCAGTGTTTAAGCAGCATGTAAACAGGCACTCATAATGGCGCTGTGCCCAACAATTATGAACGGCAGCAGCTACAACAACAACAACAACAACAATAATAACATCAACAATTCTCTGCCTGCATATCATTGACGAGCACTCAATGTCAGCTGCAAAACAAGCAATGACAACAGGGCACACGACCACGCCCCCACAGCACCCCCAATAACGCCCACACGCCACAGCAGCCAGACACACTTGAGCAAAGCAGAGAAGAAGCTGAAAAACAACAACAACAACAACAAGCACACAGATAGGCAAATCAAAAACGACATTAACAACAACAACAAAAATGAAGAAAAACTTTACAAACTAAATTTTCATTTTTGACAACTGAAAGCACCGCCCACTTTTTTAACAGCAGGCACCCACAATTTTCTCATATTTATGAAAAATATTTGTTTATATGTAGATAAATTTACGACTAGAGCTTCAGTCAACATCTTTTTTAGGGGGCAGTTAGTATTAGGTGGTGAGTTGTCAGGAGCAGGGGTGTTTACATTATTATCTTTAAGAAGGTGTCAGCCACAGATGCAGCAAATACCCCAACTCCACTTTCAGCGGGGCGAGAACTGCCAACGCCAAGGACACACACACACATGAGTTATTTATAAGTTGTTGAATTTTCATTTTCATTTCAATTTCAATTTTCTGAAAATTTCATTGTCTGAAGACAGGCGAAATTGTCAATTGCCAGGTGAGATTAGCATATCACGCGCTCTGGAAGCAGATGCCACAGTTGGGGAAGTTTTAAAGTGCGAAAGTTCTTAATATTAATTTCGAATATATTTCGCCTGTAATAATTGGAACAGCATATGTGAAATGTTTTAAAAAATTGTAATGTCAATTGGAAACTGACGAATTGGCGAAATTTAAAACAACATTTAATTGAATAATAATGAAAATTATATTTGTATAATAATAAGTAATAAACTTTGTATTTTACTTATCTGTTTAATATCAGAACCTTGTAGATTTTCCAATAATTTATGTTTTATGGTAACCAAATTTATGCATTTTTAGAAAATGTATTGTATTTATACATTGTAATATGTAATAAACGGTATTAAACAATTTTTTCTGTCTAATATTACTTCACTACTACGCAATATGGTATGTGGTATTACGTTAATCTTTAAAACAGTCTTTAAAACAGAAGAATTTAATATTGTAAGTTTCTTAATGTTCTCTTTCCACATATTTCTCTATCGATATCCAGGTGTAAACGCTTTTTGGAACACTTCGTTTTGCATATGAGAAATCCAATTATTTCATAATAAAATCAAATGATGGCATACTAAATCAATGCTGTCGTTTATTATATTTTATATTTTTTAATGATATTTTTCCCAGCGACGACGACTGTCAACAGTTGCAGTAATTTATGTGCCCCAGCCACGCCCACTTGACACTATACAGGCGCAAGGCGAATACGTATGTATATGAATAAACATGTGAATGTGAAACAACACATGGCCACATGCACCGTGTGTCGATCACTTGTGAAGTGGGCGTGCCCGCTGCCCAGGAAGAGTTGAACATGGCGACGCGATGGATGAGCAAGTTTTTGGTTTTTTTGGCTACCGCATTGGCTGACAACACAAATTGGGCGTGGCAATCGTTGCAATACAAGCGCGACAAAGTCGTTGACATATTCAAGTGACTACAGTGAAACCACATAGAGCACAACAATCTACGCGATCCGTGACCGAACCCAATTGTCAGACTCGATTTGGCTGCGTCTTCGTTTGAAGTGGCCGTCGGAATGGGGATTGAAATGTGAAATTAAAAGAACTTTTGGCATTTTATTGAAGTTCAAGCTATTAATAGGCGCATCATTTTGATAAATTGATGGCTCCCCAGTGGGCCGAGTATTGCATAGGGCGATATGCCGGCTCCCTCGTCTCAGGTCTCAGTTCTCAGGTCTGCGCATATCGTCTGGGGCCTCGTTGCGCTCGTTTTAGTTTTGATAGTTTTTTGAAAATGTTTTTGCCGCTGCTTTCGCATTGATTTTTCCATTCGGCATTTTCTTTGCGCTACTTTTTTTTTGTTTTTATTTTTACGAGATTTTCGAAATATTTTCAAGGATGCACTGCATGGGATGTGGCTGTGGATGTGGCTCTGCCTGTGGCTGTCGTCGTCGTCGTCGTCTGGGCGAAATGTCGTCAAGTTAATTAAGTGATTTATGCGCCTTGAGGTCGCGCGTCTACTTAATTATCAAATAGTGTGGCATTTGGGGAATGTTTTGGGAATTATTTTCTCGCCGAGATTTACTCTCGCTGGGCTCTGGGCTCTTCTCTCGCCCATGTGTGTGGGGCTGCCAATAAAATTGGTTTATAGCTCACGCTTCAAATATTTCCAGTGGCTTATGGTAAAATTAAGTTGTCAAATAGAAGCAAAACATATGCGACAATACTGTAAAGGGATTGTACTAATAAAATCACGGATTTAACATATGGTAAGAAATATTTTAATTAAGTTAAGTTCCAAGTAAGTTTTAGTGAAAAAGAAGAGAGAGATAGAGAGAGAGAAAAAAAAAAAGAAAGTACTGTAAAAAGTAAAATTCTTTTCTGTATTCAAATATTTTTATTTGATCAATTTGTACTTCTTTTCAAGTTTCTTTCAACTCTTAAATCCAATTTTATATTTAATTTTTTTTAAATAATTAATTAATCTGATTTTATCTATTCGCTAAATTTGTATTATATATCCCAAAAAGATGTCGTGTCTACACATCTGTACTCCATAGTCACAGAGTTGTTGAAACCCAATATTCTTTAAATACTCTTTATATGGCTAGATTACACTGCGTTTAATCTGTGCATTGCAATTTTTGACTTTTGCACAGCTTTAAGGCAAACTGTAAATATAATTTTCCGCAATATTCTCCCACAAATATATACATATATCCTCTTTTTTATATAATAGCATATTGTGAAAAGTGCCAGATCCCGTTGCTTTTATTTAACAACACGCCCGAAGGATCTGCATACAATATGGCACATCTTTCGGGTCTGATGTGTATGTGTGTGTTTGTGCGAGCGCCGCTGTCAGCCACTGTTAACATTATCCTGCTGATTATAGCGCATGAAAAATGGCCAAAAAGGAGACAGTGAAAGCGCGTCGAGTAAGAGTGAATTTTGCTTTATATTAAAGGCCGAGAAACGGGCGTTTGAGGGGAGCGTTGGGGCTTTTGGCCAGAATATTTGCGTGCATTTATCGATATGCGTCATTTCGCTGCTTTTTAATAAATTTCGGATTTATGCAAAAAACAAAAAAAAGGGGGAAAAATATGCAAAGGTCTCATGTCTGAAGCTGGGTCCTGGCCCATGTCCTGACCCGCAGCGCATTCAATTAACAGCGCACATAAATTTACTTTGGCTGTAATAATGCAGCTGAGTCCTTGCCAAGGATACGCCGTGCTCATATCCTGTTTATTTAAAGTAGCGCATTTATATACATATACATGTGCGAGACGAACATATTCACAAGGACAACGCCAGGCAACGGCTTAAGTTGTGGGTCATAATTTATAAAGGGATAGAGCGAGGAGCGGTGGGAGGACCAGTTCTTCTTTTGCTCCGGTTGACAGTCAATGGAAGACCTATAGGAAAATGGCGTTCTAATTACTTTAAGCTGCCAGACAGACGGCTGACCAGACGCCGATAAGGCTGTCCAAACATATGCGAGTCCTGCAGCGATTATTGCCTGTTTGTCCAGCTAAAGGATAACAGCAAAGTACACAGCATACCACAGTTGTCTGATCCTTTGTTGCGGCCAGTCTAGGCTCGCCTATTAGCTGCCCCCATCCGCAGCAAGTCAAAGCTCGCAGAGCTTCAAAACTAATTGCAATATGGCATTGCATCCTGTTGCTAACAGAGTGGCGTGAGAGACGCATCCTTGTGGCCATCAACGTCCTGACAGCGCTGTCATGTTTGACCTCACGTTACTCCGCCCACGCCTTTTGCTGTGGCGTGCAACGGCGTTTGACAAGCTGACAACATGCAGAGTGGGGCCACATATCCTGTTGTCTCAGCCAGGCCGCATCCTGTGCATGTTTGTGCATGCCTCGCTGGCAAGGACATGCCGAATTAAAATGCAATAAAAGCGTTAATGAATTCATGCAGTTTAGGCAGCAACGTCGCAACGAGAGCCTAACAAACGGCCAAGTCTAATAAAGTGCTCAGCTCGCCAAGTACAGGGCACAAAATTATGGTATCAATTTGAAAAGTTTTTGAGGTTACAAGTAATTTTAGACGTAAAGCAAAAAATGTGTTTTGTTTTGTTATTATATGAATATCTTCTTCGAAGAATATTCAAATAAATATGTATTTTTTAAAGTGTAACAGTTAATTAAAATTTAAATACATATTTTATTTTATTCTCTTTAAGGAATATTAAAATGAACCCCAAAAAAACGAATTTTTGTTTTAATTTCATAACCAAAATTACAAATTTTAGTTTAACGAGTGATAATATAGCAACTTTATTTTTTTTGCAGTGTAGCCATCCCAAATGCATAGAGGTTAAAGCCTTTAAAAATTGGGGTTAAAACAGTTCTTGTTGCTGTCGCTGACTTTGTTAACATGTCCAACGAGTGCCGTTTGATATTTCAATGTGTCGTCATTTTTGACAACGCTGACTAATTCCCTGGCCCCTATTTACCCCCACACGCCTTGCCGCTTACCACACAAGGCAAAAAAATAAAATAAAAACGGCAGCTGTCAACATTGGCCATCAGTTTGCGTTACACTTCCTGCCTGACTCCAGTGACACACGGCTGCCAACAACCCTTTTGATGCCCCTCGCGCTCAACGCGGTTCCACTTGATGCCCAAAAGGTCAACGAGAGAGGAGCCAGGCCGAAGGGGTCGGCGGAGCGTTGCCTAATTTAGCGGCGCACAATGTTCGAGGATATTTAAAGCAAATGAGCGCACATTTATAATGACAACAAGGACAACAACGACAGCGACAACAAGGATCGTGCTCCTCTTTCTGAACTTATAACAATTTATATGACAGTGTCATTAGTTCGGTTTATGCAGCAGATGACAAAGTGGCGGAGTGGGCAATGTTAACGGAATATATACCACAAGAAAGGGTTGACGAATAACAAATACCCTAACGCACATATAGTCAAATAGCGCATGTGTTTTGCAGACAACTTAGTTTTTAAGATCAAAAATCAGTCTTATGCAGATTTATTCTTACAGGCTCTCATCCGATGGATTGTTGGCAATTTCAATTTTCAACGAAAATTTATAAAAAAGATTTGAAAGTTTATGAAATATAATTTAAAATCACAATCTTCTCTTCAATTCTATAGCAATGAATTTGATGTTCCTTATTCATACAATTCTGAGAAATATCTCAACAAACAGAAAAATTATGCTTAATTTTACGTTATATAATTAATGTAATTAAAACTATTAGGAAAGACAGAAGAATATTTTAACTGTTCCATAAAAATTATTTTAAAGAAATTAAAGTAAAATTTTAAAACGTATAAAATATATTTAATTTTTTTAAATATCATATAACATTAATACAAACATTACTAACTATTTATCTGCCTACATAACACATTTAAAATTTTCGTTACAGTGCATTAACATTGTCCATTATGCCGAAATTTTTTAACGTTCAGCTTCCCTCCTTTATTTTATTGTGCTCCAACAATTATTTGCATTACCCGTTCTGGTTTCAAATATGTTTCATCAAGGATATATACATATATTAATTATAGAAAAAAGAAGAGAGACACAGACAGCAAAAAAATTAAGGTATGACCAAAAACAAAATATATTGTGCACAGTTGAATGAGTTTTGGTTTTCTCTTTTATTTATTTATTTTTTTTTTTTTTTGTCCAAATTGAAAAAGGGACAACAAAGATGGCATAAAAGCGACCGACGATGAGGACAACAGCCAGAGGACACTTTTGGCAGGCGTTACCCTAATGCATAATCAGGTTTAAAAATGACAACAGCGAAAAAATAAGCGAACCCAAAAGTACCAAAGGAACAAAGGCAATCAGACGGCAAAATATAAAAAATTAACGCTTGAAACATTCTGTAATCAAATTTAAACGAGCACATTTTCCTATTGTATTTTATATATTTATTTCTCCCGTTTGCAGTGAAAAGCTGAAATCTTAGGAATTAAGAAATGTCTTTTATTCAGTACTTATCATACGATAGATTAAAAACAAATTAATATATTTCATTTTAAAATATCTTCTATAAACATTATGTAAAAACAAGAATCGAGATAGTTAAAGTAGCAATCTCTCATAAAAATCAGTTTGAATTCATAAGCAACTAAGTTTGCGATTTTGGCCTTTCACAAAACCTTCAAAAATCTTCTCAATCCACATTTGATTTTGAAATTAACTACATTTTTTCAAAAGAGATCATAAAAAAAACAAACTGAATTTTCAAAATCTTATAACGTTTTAAAAACCCCATTAAAAACCCAACCGTCCTGAAAATCGTTTCACTTTCGAAGAAATTATAGGAATTAAAAATAACCAGTTTAATTATTTTATATACAGTTTTTTTCCTAACACAAAAATCATGCGTATTCGAGTTGTATACTGTAAAAAGGGATTTTTCAGATTTTAAATTAATGCACCACCCCAAAAAGGTGAAAGGTGACTGCTAAACACGTACGAATTTTCGACAACGACGACAGCCTCTCATTTGTCATGGACCCGGCTCATTTCGAAAAATGCTTCAACAATCTGGCAATTACACACCTCACGCATAAGTTGGGCGGCCAACCCCAAAGCTGAGGGCCGGCAACCCTCAACAGCAAAACAGGGCAGAGCAGACCAGAGAATTGTCAATTATTAAACTTTGCATTGCAAATGAAAACATATGTTTAACAAGCGCGTCCCCCTTTCGGCCGCTACGCCTAACACCCACACACCAATACATACACACACACACATATGGAAGCTTTCATATCCGTTTCCGGCTATCAGCAACAGCGACCCCCAACCCCCAATAGGCCATTTACACAGGCTTGGCGGCAGTTTAGCATTGCACGTTGGAAATTAAATGTTTCAAAATGAAATTCCTCAATTGCAGTCGCCACGCTCAGACGCCGTCGGACACCGTTACAACTGTCAGGAGATGGTGGGAGGAGTTGGTCCGGTTGTTGCGATAGAGCCAAAAGCAATAAATCCTGGCTGAGTAACAGCAACCCTTGCAATTGCCACTGTGTCAGGCGCTTGCCCCACGGCAGTTGCTTTTCAAATTGCAATTAAACGTTTTACAAAACCACGCTGACCGTTCGCCTGAGAAGCCAAGCTCTGCTATCCGCCTGCACCCCGGCGCCCCTAACTAACCCAATGTTAGCTAAACAAAGACTCCAACCCCAATCCAGTTCCTGGATCAGCCCTAAAACTCCAATGCAATTCACACGGCCTTCGCTGTTGACCAGCGTCGTGGGCTGTTGCGTTATTTCCGCTTAAGAGACGCTGAGGTTCGAGCCAACCCAACCCAACCCCCTTCCCCACCTCCGGTTCTGCTTGTGGAAGCTCTCATTGACGCCGTGCTTAATTGCGTTTGCGTCCGCATTTTTACACGTGCTGCTTGGATCCCCCTACCCTAAACCAACGCTACCCCTAGCATAACACTAAATGTCCTCCATGTTCAATTTACAATTTTTCATTGCCACATTTAGAGAGCGCGCTCTGTTGTTGCCACGTGTTGTAAGCTGTGCATTTTTAGCAATTCGCTGCGGTTACGTTTCACCGCACAAGCGCCTCCTCCCCCAGGACCCAACAGCAGCAGCAAGAAATTCAAGCGCAAATAATTAAAAACTTTGCCAACTTTGCGCAAAGCGTCGACGATTTTTTGTTGTGTTTGTTTCATAAATTATTAATAACCGAGCACTCAAAATGCAATTAAATCTTGGTCAACTTGATGGCCCAAAGTGGCTTGCGGTTAGCCATGGTCTGTGGCACAATGCAACAGCTGCAAACGCGAAATGGCACCAAATTAAAATTCCAAATGCAACACAAAATGCTGTCAGTGCCTCCCACTGGGATCAACCGCAAGCACACGCACATTAGTTAAGAACTGCAGAAGTGGATTTGAATTTCGAAAACAGCGAAAAACTTCCAAATGAATTTGGTTAATGCTCGTTCATTAGATTGCTATAGTTTTCCAATAGCTGCCGTTGCGCACCTGACGTCCAGATGACAAAGTATGATTTTAGTTTTTAAAGCACGTTCGATACACAGTGGAAAAAATGGTTAAGAAATATAATTAAATAAATAACAATTCAAAGTTATATAAAATATCGAAAAGAAGGGTTAAAACCACCCTGTAAATATTTAAAGCAATTAAAAAGATTCCGAAATAAAGTATCTGTTCCTCATATCAAATTATTTATATTTTAACGCCAATCAAAAACATTTACGATGGCAACAACAAACAGCAAAAAAGAACTGACAATTAAAATACTCTCTTAAAACTGAGACTGAGTTAAGACTTATATAAGAATTGATTAGCACGAAAGCAGATATTCACATAATAGAGTTTATATAAATATACAAATATAAAGAGGTTGGAAGAGGCAGAGAGCAAGAGCATGTATGAGTGAGAGTATCAAATCCAAATTGGTATCAAATATAAGTCTTAAGGACTATTATATTTACTATATTTCATATCGAGGTATAACTACTTCAGTACCTTAAAAACAAAGTAAATCTAATGTATACCTATTTTGGAACGATTACGAATGGCGCAGAAAGCGGAAGTAAAAACTAGTGTTCATTGAGGTAACAAAAGAAAGCATCGACATGTACCTTTTAACATCATCAATTTATCAATTAAAGCAATTATAAACTTTACGAATGTTACACAAAAAATATGTAGAAAAACAAACTATCTCAAAGAATAGATGAACATTGTAGTAAGGAAGAAAGTTTACGAATGTCGCACAAAGAGTGAATAGTAGGTCCTCTCAAATAGAGTTTCCGCTTAAAAAGAAAGCAACATTATAAGAAAGTAAGGAACCTAATCATCAATAAAGAAAGAAGCAGTTAAAAGTCAAGTCCACTTGTTAGAGAATAAGAGAAGTAGAAATATTATGTAATAAAAAAAACTCAGGTGCTATCTTTCGCTCTGGCTCGCTATGGAACATATCTATCCAAATAGTTTACATGTATACAAATATTCTGCTTGCACCTAAACTTTTCAAACTTTAATTAAATGCATCTTTTCGCTCAGTGCTTGACTCATTTAGCATGTAAACTGTGCGCCGTGTCGCTGATAAAATTAAAAACCATTTTAGAGCCACAACAAAAAGTAGAAGAAGGAGATGACAAACAGGACAAACTATAGGACAGGAGAGGTCTGCGACTGCACATGGATACCAACTAAGGATACCAACTACAGCTTTTTGTACGGGGACAGAGTGTACTTTGTTGTGTATGTGACAGCTGGCAGCACCTACGGATGAGAACAGCAGAAGGATGCGACGAGGATTGCCGGAATGGTAATAAAAATTTCATTGGCCATTTTTAGTGAAGCTGCTTGCCGTGTGCCGTGGTAACAGTTGGTTAATGACAGTTAAAAGCCATTTGGCTAAAAGTTTTTGCATATTAAAAACATATTTTGACAACGATGCGCACGCAAACTAAATTAGTATGGCCAAAATGGAGGCGGCCCGGGGAGGAAAGAAAGCGGAGCGGAGCCAAAATCAATCACAGCCAATTAGGCTAAGGCGATTTTAATGGTAGGTTACCAAGACGGGGCTGCCGTTTGATAGTTTTAAGTCCCGTGCTGATTTCCTGCTGCTTTGCTGGCATTCAAAAGGAAACTCGCAAAATCCAACAGCAGTCGGAGACTGGCCATTAAATCTAATCGCATTAAATGAGCAGCTCTATCAAAGCACACAGCAACCACCACAACTCCAAACTCTCTTTCAAAAAAAAAAAAAAAAAAGAAACAGTAAAAATAATCACAACAACAACAAGGACAGCGAGGACAATCCGCTGACAGTTAACGCAAATTTATCGATTGACGATTAAAAAGGACGTTGCCAGGCGACAATCGCTTAGCAGAATGGGTTGCCTAGGGTGGTTCCTAGGGTGGTTCCTCGACTAAAAACGAAAATCACAGGAAATTAATTACAATTACGCTAGACGATAAACGCTCTCAACACCCCACACCCCGCGTCGAAACAAAAGCAGCAGGACAACGCCAACATATGGTGGTTTACTGCTTCAGTGGTTTGGGCTGTTCCCCGTTTTATCGACACATTTTTAGCATTTTAAGTGCACGAATCAATTGTGTTTGCTTATCAAAAACGTCTACAGCAAATGTCAAATCAGAAACTGAATAATCCCTTTTAGCACAATCATAATGATATTGTGGGTTTACGGTCGGTGCGAGGGTGGTTTCGTTACTTGTGCTTATATAGTTGGAAACAAATCGATTGGAAAATTCCAATAAAAAGATTGCTTTGTGTAGGATTCAAAGGTTGGTTCGCAAATGGAGACATTTCTTATAAAGTATTTGGGAACATGCATGAAAAGTTGCGATAAGCCACAATTGTGGGATTACGAAGTTGGCTAAAGAATGGATTTATTTATTTACTTTTTTTGAGAATAATCAATAGAAATCCCTTGCCCGACTAAACAATTTATTATGTAGTTTTTAGAACTTTACCAAACTTTGCTGCATTTTTGCATCATAAGGCTTAACCTTAATTATTTTAAATACTGGTTAATTCTTTCAACAATTTTGTAAGAAATATTAATAGGTGAAATCCATAAAAATTATCGTTTAGTTTCGAAAACAATAAGGCAAGAATAAAGCAACTTACCTTCTTCATTTTCACTTTGTAACTCTAATAAGATAAGCCTACGTTTGGGAAGGTCAAACAGTAGAATTTTCCTTATACAAGTGAAGGGAAAAATACTAACACATTATAATATTTTCAGTTGCTTATCTTTGCGAAAAAATCAACACAAGCATATACGCATAATCTAAAAATATATCTAATACGACAACTTCACATAAATGTGGCTAAAATATGATAATTTTTATACAATTTTGCACATTTACACTCGTGACTCACGAATTAACAATGAATCATGTGCGTGGCTCACAATTTAATACAAATTATAGTTGCCCTAACACAAAAAATGAACTTAAACAATAGCGTGCTTCACGAAGGTACTTTAATATGTAAATCCTATTTAAACTAAGTTGAAACTTTAGTGCGTGACTCACACAAACAAGTGCTTAAAAATGCATCACATATGACTAATGTGAGTTTTGGCACCCTACCTACAAGCTACTAAAGATCACAAAAGTGAGCTTTATCTCTTCGGTTGGATTTCAGTTTAAATGTCCTTAGGACATTTCCGATTTTCTCTTATGAACTGCCCACATCAAAGTGTAACGTATTTGAAACCACAAGTAAAGCCAATTTAAATACTTATATGTATTTACAAAAAAAATAAATAAAAGCATTTCTGTACCCTACATAAATTAGAGTGTGTTACACGGGTATATTTATGCTGTGTTAATGTCTCTAAACTTTAAAAATATTGTTTACATAATAGTAAGGAAAGAATACTTAAAAAACTAAATGTTTTTTTCTGGTACAGATATTCTTCAATATACCTTATCAGTATCTCTAAAATTTCTGAAAGGATAAACAACATAAAAATTTCTACATAATGTTCTTCATTTAACGATCTGATTAGAGGGTATTCCGCCGTTGCCTAAACTCAATCAGTGCTTCCATACTTGTTGTTTATTCTAATGTTCGTTTATGCTGTCTGTTATAATGTATTTAATATTTGCTTAAGCCGCCCCCTTCTTCTAATCCCCCCGCCTCTTAACTCACTGCAGCATTGAAGCAAATTATGCCCACTTTTTGGGCTTTATACACAATAAATTGCCAACAGACCAGAGACCAGAGACCAGATCAGAAAAGACCGAGTCCTGACTGAGCTAAGGAACAGCACTAAAATGGCCTAAAGCGTGCCGAGTTGTGTGTGCCTTTGAAGCGCTCATTCGACAACAAACGAGTATATGAGTACATATATTCATGTGTGTACCCACAGCTCGAGGGTTCAAGCACAACCTGGCATATCCTTAAACTCATACTCACACTTATAATCATGCCCATGCTCAGACATGCTTTTAATTTTGCGCATTAAGCGTAGTTAATCCTTAAACGCCCCTGAAACGCTGCTGCATATGTAAATGGACGCATCGATGTTAAGGGTTTTCGGGCGGGACTGTGCCGGGACTACTTCCTAAGGGTTGTCATTAACAGAGTTCGTCGCGCAACAGCTCACTTAATGTCATGTTGTATTAAATGATTGTCTCTCGGCTTTACTTTAAATACATTTTTATATGGCTATGACCGCTTAGTAGCCAACACCTAAACTGCACACCCCTCTTACCCGCACACCACCATCACCCAATCCTTATTTAGCGTATTCAGCCAAATGCGACGTGACATGAAAATTGCATTTGACTGTCTGCGTTCTGCGCTCTCCGTCTCACTCACGCTCTCTCCCTCTCTCTTTCTCTCCGGCTCTTTATATCTCTATCACAATCTGTCTCTTTGCGTTGTCTGGCGTTTGTAGGGTGACCATATGCCGTATGCCTTTGTACACCCTGTACCCATTAAATGAAAAAAAGAGGGTATTTTTACTTTTTATAGTTTATAAAGAATATATATTCTTGATCTGTATTAACAGCCGAATCGATCTATATCTATATTTATGAAACTGTTTAAATATTCAAATATATTAATTTATAAAAACAAGTTATTCACTGCTCATGCTTGTGCCTTTATATTTAAAAAACATTTTCAAAATTAAAACTCAAAAATATAGATTTTTATAAATGTATATTTAACACTTAATTTAAATCGTTATTGCAGAGTATCTGTAAGTTGCCCACCCTTGACTAAAGCATTCTTATTTGTTTCATTTTTTTTTGGCATTTGCAGCCCCTTCACGTTGCACGCCTTTTGTCTATTTATGCATTTCACCGCGAAATAGGATTAAGCGCTTATGTAAAGGACCCAATCAAAGTTGCCCAGTTGCGCACACCTTGTGTGACGTCTGTATATATACATGTAATATCGCACTGTGGCACATATGCCTCGGTTCCCGTAGTGCTAGCCCTGCCCGCAAATCCGCTTTTCCAATCCTATCAACGACTTTCGCTCTCCCCCAACGCAAAAAACTTTGTCGCACTCGGGAGAAAAAATTCCATTTTCAATTTGGCAATTTCTTTCGCAAGTAGTTTTCATTTTTAGGGGAGCGGCTAAGGAAATCGTTGCATACTTGTTGGCGTCTTTTAAGCTTAATGCCAACCCTCGCAAAACAAAACAAAAATCACAAGCGAAAAAAAACTTGACCATTTTTACGCCTTATAATTTTTGATGTCTTTAATTTGTCTTGCCCCGGGGTAGACAAGCTCCTCGAGCTGGCAGCCAGCAATCGTTCGCCTAAGCCGCAGCAATTTTTATTATGACAGCAACAATAAAAAAAAAGAAAATACATATATATAAAACAAGAACAAAAATGTATAAACGTGGCCAACAAGTTGTAGTACAAATTTTGTGGTCCATTTTACAAAATGAAAAGTTAAGAGCAGCAACAAGCACGAGATATTTATGTAACGTAAAAAATGTTTGATGATGTCCTTAAATCAAAATTTAAATAAATTTTCTAAAATAAAACAGTAGGTAGGCGGAAAGCTAGGGCATAATGGGGGAGTACTTCAACGAGTCTTTGCCCAGAGTTTTTATTCCTCTTTTATATTACTTTTTGCCTACACACATATTTCGTATTTATTTTACTTTTTGCTTTGGTTATTTTTTTTATTTTTTATTATTTACTCACTCTGAATTTATTTCTGGCCCACGATTATTTGGCATTTTGCATTTCTGCCCCGCCACTTGCCAACGCCCCTTTTCCACGCCTCATAATAAAACTGGGACCTATGCTGGCCGAGGCGAACTGCGAAATGCAAAATCCGTTGTCTCAGCCGAAAGTTGTAAAAAGCAAAAAGGCAGCTGAATAAAAATACATGACCTCATACATATATCATATATCATATACCACGGCAGATTGCTTTGGCTTTGCGTGTTTATGATTTCCCCTATTGCTGCTCTTCTTTTTGCTCCAGTTTTCCTTGGCTATAATTTTCTACTAATACGAAATATAATTGCATTATAAAATTTTTGCGCTCGCATGATTTGTGGTATATGAAAGCAGAGAATACCCATAGATTTTGCTTACAAACGGACAGAGTAGGACTTAAGTTAGGGATAAGCACGCGCTTATCTTCAGGTTTTATGTGATTTTAAAAAACATTCTAAGAGATATGACTTTTATTTCAAAAGCAGAATTCATTGTTTTTATTGTTATACTTATGCAAAAAGTATTATTGGGTTTTGTCACACGATAACTCTTGACTCTAAGCTTTCACTATAGATATCACTAGCCTTTGACACGTTCAGATAAAACGTCAAAAAGTGAAGAAAAAAATTAGCACACTGTTCATAGTATTTATATTGTCTCATATACTGAAGCAACATATTCAGAAAAATGCATATTAATTAAATAACAATAGAAGGTCTGATTAAACATTGTTTGCAGTCTTAATAAAACAAATAATTTTGAAAAACTCATTTCGAAATTTTAAATATGTTTGAATAAAACTTGAGGTATCTCTAAATTATAGCCAATTAATAATTGAGTACAATTGTATAAATATAAATTTAGAAAACATTGAATAAAAATAGATAAAAATAGATGTAGAGATATCTACTACGAACATTTAAATGATAAGAATATATATTTTAAAACTTTTAATTCATTAATTTATTTAACAATATTGAAAAAGATATTTTAGTTTTAAACCCGCTTATGATATTGAACAGGATCATTTTCTAAAATATTTGGAACCTTAAAAATACCTTCCTTATTAAATGAAATTAATCTCTAATTAATTATGACAAATACAATCCATTAAAAAGAGAATATCGTAATTCTAAATTTTGAAAAACAAATTTTTTTAGGATATGAGGGGAGGGTACATGCTTTTTTCCAAAAAATTTAAATTCAAAATTTCATATATTTGAAATGTAAAATCGATCTAATTGAAAAATCACGATAAAAATGCCATCAAACATGAAAATAGGTTCAATTGTGACAAAGTTATGGAAGTTTGAAGTATGGGAGCTGTGGATCCGAGAGCTTTACTTGTCAAAATTTTTGCCAATTTTGGCATGATTTTTGACAAAAAACTTGAACCCCTCAGAATCAGGTTTAATGTTGATTTTTGTACTAATTATGACTAACACAATCTATTTGACAAAGTTATGAAATCTGGTAGTTATAGATCTGAGAACTTCACATATCAAAATTGCGTGGGTGAAATTTGTGCACGGATCTTTAAAGGAGGTGACCAGTTATCTACCTTCCAAATTTGGTAACTCTAGCTTAAAAACTGTGGAAAATATAGGCATATCCGATTATTAAGGGCGGGGGCGTTACGGGGAACTTTTGTAAGTAACAACAAGCTTTCCCAAATTCGCACTAAATCTTCTTTGAAGTACCGCAAACAGACTTTATGCGGAAAGCTCATTACCATTTGTTGATCCACCTACAGAAGGCATGAAAAGCCCCACGCAATCGCTATTTATTCAACTGCTTAAAGCACACCTAAAAACACACACACACACAAGACTTTGATATGGTTGTGGTGTATGGTTCATTTGCGTAAAAGAACCGCATATAGAGTCCACTAGAGTCCACTACGGAAGTCGTAAATATAACCGAGCTGGAGCACTTCAGAAATCGAGTCAATGACTCATAAAAATGCCAAAAATGTGCGCCCAGCTGAGTAGTTTGTTGGGTGGCTAACAGAAGGTCCTTCAGCTTACCATATCCTTGAGCAACACGCTCGCTTGTTTATATGTAGAAATATATACTATCCTTCTTTTTTTGCCAGTTGTAAAGCGTTGAAATTTTGCGGGCTTATCATATAAAAATCATAAAATTTGCATAATAATATTTTGAAATGTTGCCTTATGCTTGAATCCTGGAAGGAGTAAGGAGGGAGGTGAGCTGGGCGGTGATACGTCCAGCTGAGGCACATCCTTTTGGCCGGCGGCTAGTGCTCGCATATTCGCATATCCTTTTATGCTGATGATGAAGTGAAAGTGTTGTGAATTATGGGCATTAGCTGCGAATGCCCATGAAATTGGCTTGGTGAGCGGCAAGAGCAGAGGCTAAGAGATATGGGAAGGTGGGGATGGTGAGGGGTGTGCGGGTGGTACTTAATGGACTCCCATAATCTTGACTATTGCTGGGATTGTCAGCTGGGACCTGAACAGCGGCAGTTGTTGATCAAGTGCCACGGATAAGCGGCACATCCTTGATGTGATCCATACCCTATTTCCAGTCATGTGAATAAACAATAGGGCCTATTGGTTTAATAGAAATTTTAGCAACAGGCAGGCAACTTTATATTAATTTCGATCAAGTCAAAAATCGATAAGTATCGCTAAATTGATTTCAATTTTTATTTTAATATATATTTAATATAATATACATATTAGTATTTAGGTTAAAAACACTTTGTCTGATATGTGTCTGCCTGAAAAATTCGCATTTTTTGAGAACTTCCCAACTACAACGAAATTAATCAAAAGATTCATGTTTTGCTTCAGATGAACTGGAAGCACAGCTGCTGCATGGATACAGGATATCTCCTGGTCTAGCATTCTCGACTTTGTACGCTCACTTGTTTGTTGTTTTTTTTTATACTTTTGTAGTGCAAACATTTGAGCTGTTTCTAAATGCAGTGATTTCCACGGGGCAAGGATTAACTTCTCAGCAGCTGCGGTTGCCAGACGCCGCCAGGACGACGACCAATCGCCAGGACACGCGACTCGCTGCACGCACGACTCGCTGTGCAAACAAGGACACACACACACACACACAGAGTGTGCAAGCGGAAGGATTGGCGCGCCTTGTGTCAATAAAAGTGTACGCATTATCCTGGCAGGTCCTTCGGGTTTTTCGCCTTTTTTGTGCTCCGCCGCTCGTGCGTGTAAAATCATTCGAAGCGTCGTCAATCAAAGTGAAAAGCACTTTTCATACCGCCACTGTCCTCCTTCCTCCTCGGCTGTCCCTGAATTCAGAGCACTTGAATTTATCCCTATTGACAAACACTCAACACAACTTAACCCAACGCATCTTAACTCATCAGACATGCAGCAGCATACTTTATGGCCCCACATTCCCAGCTTTTCTGCAATTTTCCTCCTGTTTTCAGGCAGCGAAATGCACATTTTGTTTATTTTAATTAGTGAACGCAATAAAAATCAGCAAACGGCATTATGTGAAGTATTTTCGTTTTTCTTTTGCTTTTTCTTATCAGTTGCTTAACTTTGAGCCAAGAAATTGAATTGGTCTAAAGCTAAGGGGAAGTTCTCTCTGGGGTAGCTCGTTAAGGCAAACGCAGACAAACACAGCAGCTAAATTAGCCAGCCAGCGAGGTGAGAGACGAGAGTTTGGCTTCGATGGAGGTTATTAAAGATGCAAATGAGAACAATCGTATGCCAAGTGGAAAAAAAATACGCTCGTGAAATATTCAAGAGAAGAAAGACTGCGAAAAAATGGAGTAAGAAAGATAAATGAAAAAGTGAACAAGAAAAGAAATCAATAAACTAATTTGAAGAATAGGAAAATTTCTCACTTATATATTAAATAAAAAAATAAAAATCATTAAAAACGACTCATAGCATGAGTTATTCATAATAGTCTTTTCAAAAAGCTTCTTGATTTATAAAGTATGTATATATATATGTACATATATATAATTATTGTAAGTACACATTTTTCATTTGAAAATAACCGATGAACACATATAAATCGATATATTCAATTGTTCGTGAATTTTTTCCAACCAGGTCTGCATCAAATCATATTTTTGATCAAATGTATATTATTCATATCACTCTGTACAAATAAAAAAAAAAGTTCAATATTAACTGACTTTTGGAAACTTAATATTATATGCTAAATTTTTGTCAATATTTTCTTTTTTATTATTTTTAGAATTTTGATGAAACATTAACTAAACTAATAATCAGCTCTGTAACACAAAGACTAACACAGACAATCAGAAGCCATCGCTTTCAACTCACAAATATAGAATTTCTGTTGATAATGTACACACTAACATTGTTCGGATTGCAATAATAAAAAACCGTGACTAAACCCGCAATATTTACCTTGACTTACGTATTGCTGCAGCAAATCTAAACACAAGTATTTTATGTGTTCCGACAAACAGCAGACCCCAACAGCTTATGCCCCTGGTCAGACCAAAGCCTAAAGCTGAGACAGAGACCCAAACTCAGAACTAAAAGTCGAAACTGGCAGATCTCATACATATAAACATGCGATTGTGCGGGCAGAACCAGACAGATGTAAATGTTTATGTTATCCTGTGGTGTGTGTAGATTGCGAGTGCTTTCTATGGCGTGGGGTAATCTTGGGCAACTGCTGGCACAGTTTTGTTATTATCATTTCATGTGTTTCTGCTACTCGTGCGGTATTTTTTATCATTTTATTTCCTTTTTTTCTCGCTAAATTATTATTTTACATTTGGCAGCGTTGCCACACTTTTTAAAAATTTATTAAACGCGATTTTCTTGCACTATTTTTTTTTTTTTTTTTGCTTAAACAACAAAGGCAGAGAGGGAGAAAAAAGGGTGAGTGAGAGCAAGGGAGCGCAATGAAAAGAAAGACACAAAACACATGGACAGTTGGGAATGGAGAATTTGTGCAATATTTTTAATATTTATATGGCAACCACACAAGCACACAAATCATCAGCAGGCGACGGCAGCAGCGCAACACGACCAAGAAAAGGACCCATACGAACTGAAAAAAATTCCTGTAAATAATAAATTTCTGCACGCTACAGCAGCAGCAAAAGCAACAACAACAATAACAGTAGCAGCAGCGAAAAGCGCGGAATTATAAACCGTGGAAAACTATTACCCCAAGGATGCTCAAATCCAAATACACACACAAACACACATGCAGATACACAAGGATACAAATACGGTTACGTGCTTGGCGGAATATTGCAAAAATATTGCAACAACAGAAACAGATGATAAACGCGCCAAAGACAAGACGAAACTAAGATACCCTTCAAAATGAAATTAATAAGGAAAAAACTTGTTTACTAATTAAGAAATATAAGAGTATTTAGTTAAAGAATACAAAAAATAAGTAAATTACCAAGCAGAGGAGGGAGAATAACAAATTAAAAATCAAAACTTATAAAAACGAAAAGAAAAGCAAGAAGCAAAGTGAGAAGCAAAGCAAGAAGCACTACGGCCATATATAAACTAAACGCATCTGTTTAGATGATTTTCAAATTTTACCAATTCTAGTCAAGCCTTCAAACGAACGACAAATTCTTTTTAGCTTATAGCTTCCGTAAATGTTCAACACTTTCTGATTGGCCTACAAACTGGATAAGCTTTTTGATATACCCTTCAATTTCCTAAGTAGCGTTGCGTGGGGGGACTTTCATTTTTTCTCGCCAATATTCTCGCTGATGAACTTTTATGTTGCTAACAAATAAAAAATTGCGAATGTTCGAATATTCATTCATATGCAGACAACAGCAGCAGCGGGGCCCTCGAGCAATACCCCTATGAGCGTAGCACCCGCTTCCCCCCCCCCCCCTTTGCTCCGCCCACTAGTTAACCTGCAGTGCCAGCAGCAGTTGACTTATGTGTGTGCGTGTGTGTTTGTGTGTGTGTATGTCGTATGCAAGCACTGTGCATATTTTTTAATTGAGTGCGCGGGGAATTGATTGTCAAGGACGTGGACGTGGTCCTGACTCTGAGCCGTAAAGCTATGTGGGCCACATGTGTTGCGGGGAAAGGGCTGGTTTTTGTTGGCTTGTTTGGCTGCCGTTACCGTTACCTTTTAGCAATTTGCTTCAGTGTGTAAGTATGTGGATGTGTGTGTGCACTATGAATAACAGCACTTGACTTGGTTCGTTTGTTCCTCTTTTTTACTTTTCAATATTTCCATATTTTTTCTCCTTGTATTTTGGCTTTCATTCTTTACAATGTGCAAATAATATGAGTACTTAAAGAGCTTCAACTGCATAAGAGTGGATTCCATGGCTATAGCTTGGTGGTGAATAAGAATGCTTGAAAACAATTTGAATGTACGGGTACCTGCATTTAACACACGAAAGGAAATTTTTACTCATTTCCAAGTCAGCTTGTTTATTAGCTGTACCATTGTTACGAAATGCAAAGCACTCATATAGATAGAGAAACGTTTTTGAGTTTACTTTATAACACTAAATAATCTAAGTTTTCTTTAAAACACTGAACTGAAAACCTTAGCCATATTCATTTCATTGGTAAAATGAAAACGATCTGTTAAATGTTCGTTATGCAACACTGCAGCAATTGAACAATGTTTCATCAGTAACGGAAAAGCTTTGAAAAAGTAGCAAAATATTTCCACCACTATTATCTACATATAATAACACAACTGCTAAAAACTTTCCTTTGCAACACTCAATAGAGACAAATAAATATTTTTTGCAACCCCATTACAATAATTTACGTCCACAACTAATAAAAAATTATATTTCATATCTTAAAATACAATAAATTCTTTATAATTTAAATAAACAATTGTATGTTTAAAGTTTCTCTTGCAATACTACTTACTCACGGATAAGTCTCCTCGAAATATACAAAAATTAAATCTCTTATTTTTCTAAATTTCTTCAACTTTCCCGTAAAATGCAACTCTGTGTGTGCCATAAACACGCTATGTGACTAACTTCTTTTCTATTCATCTGACCCCTCTCCTTGTTTTGTGCATTTCCGTTGCATGTTTCTATATCCGGTCCACAAATACGCGAATATAACAAAAGAGTTGCTTGATATATGTGGGGAACGCAAGAGAAATATATTTATAGCAAGTGAGAAGGCTCTAGTTGGGCCGCCCGACTAGGAAATACTCTGAACCCTGCGATCTGTCTTGATAAGCATTTCAACCCATGCATACATAGATACACAAATACACACACACAAACACTCCTAAACTAAACGTATGATCGTTATGAAATATTCAGGACTTATTAGGAGTATGCGAGCATTAAATGTATGTACAAACCAATTTGCAAGTCTGTAGTATTTGATTGGCGGTTTTTATGGTGTTATCGATATTTACAATTGGGGGGACGTATATAATATCCGGAAACATAACGCACTAAATCTGTTGCCTCTAGCTCTTATAGTCTCCGAGATATGGTAAGATTTTCATCGATCTTTATGAAATGGAGCAAGCCATCGAAAAAAAAAATGATAAACTTGTTCTGCGTATGATATATTCGAACTGAACGAGTCCAAGATCAACTTTCTAACTTTTGTAGTTTCGCTGCGTTCATACAGACAGACAGACAGACGGACAGGGCTAAATCAACTCAGCTCGTCGTACTGATCAAGAATACACTCTATGGAGTCGGAGATGCCTCCTTCTGCATGTTACATACATGTGCACAAAACCATTTTACCCTTTTTTGCCAATTCAATGGGTATAAAAATAAAAAAGAAGTGAAACAGATAGTTTATACTAGTCAAAACCATTTGGGAGGCAAACTCTTCACTAATGTATCATATAGCCACGTTCCCGTCTAAAATCCCATTCACTTAGCAATTTGTAACGAACAGCGAAACAAACTGCGAATGAACTCAACTCAACCATTTGCATTGCTGTGGCGAATAGTTTGTTTTCCCTTTCTAGTTACAATTTTTAACATTTTTTTCTTTCTCTTATGGGGCATGCACCGTTATGGCCGCCATTTTGTATTCGTGTTACAGTTACGCAGCAGCAACTCGCATTGCAATTTCCGTTTGGCGCGCCATATAAATAAACATTTATTTTGTGTACTACTTCCCACACATGTCAACTACCGCAAAAATATCGCAGTTTGCCCCGCTACACCACCAACCCTCTCCCACTCAAACTGTATATCTGCCTTGGCTTAGTTTTCAGTTTACCGTTAGTTTAATTAATCTTAATTCACGACTACAACAGACGCTGCTCCCCACTTCACATGCACACACTATATTTATGGCCCAAACCGAAGAGAAATAACATAAAAGAAGCCAATGGCACACTTATCTACTGTGATCGACAAATAAATACCCTTGTACAAAGATTCAATTTATTTAAATCATATTAATTTGTCTATGCACAATCACACAAAAATTGGCTTTGTTTTAAAATTTTTGTATTTTATAACTACAAAGCTATAAAATATAATATATTGATTCCCATTTACACACAAAAATAAACAGTAGTTCGTTTCTTTGAATTTCGTGGTTCGTTTCTTTGCTAATTCACTTCAATCTTAGAGAATTATAAGTTATATATTTTTTTTAAAAGAAATATACCTATAACAAAAATTTAAATTACCTTTTTAAGAATTAAAAAAAAAAGGCCAGCAATAAGAATTATTTTAATGATAAAAATTAGTTCAATGAGTGAATTTTTTCTTATTTCAAATATACAAAAACCCTAAAACTGAAGTTATAATCAGAAATATGCAAAAACCTTTTAATTAAAACTCAAAAGAAACATGAATTTAGTAGTTATTTAAAATCTAATACCCTTTCACAAGACAGCTTAAAACAAGTAAGAACGCTGCAGTCGGACATTACCGACTGCGTAATACTCGTTCACGTTCTTAATTGCGATGCGAAGGCTAACAAAATCGATTAAAAATGCAAACTCGCAATTTTAAATTTCGAATCAAATATTTTTTCGAAAATGAGTGATACACGATTTTTTTTTTTAAAATATATTAAAATTTTTTTTTCAAAAATACATCGATTTTAAATGTGGAATCGATCTAAATACAAAATCATGACCAGAATGAAGTTACCTGTTATCTACCTTCCTTTAGATATAGGCATATCCGATTTGTTGGGGCGGGGGCGCTGGGGGCCGTTCTAGTGGGCGTGGCCGGGATATCAAGGATGCAATCTTTGGGGGAGGTCACCAGCTATCTACAAAGCAAATATGGTGGCTTCGTCTTTAAAATTGATGATGATTTACGATTTGAAGTTTATCAAATTGCCAGCCTCCCAGTGGGCGTGGTACAAAAATCTTAATACTTTGTCTGAAGAGGATAACTACAAGTACCGCCGAAAAAAGTTGCGTTCACCCTGACGGACAGACAAATGGTGGATATTGCACAAACCCAATATACTAGCTTCACTTCGTGAACGAGTATAAAAATACGCCGCCGCAGCAATTTTTATATGCACTTTTAGCCGTTTTTTACTACTTTTTTGCGTTTACCTTTTGCTTGTTGTTTATTATATTGCGCCATGCACTTGAAAAGCCACGTTCTATGGCAAAGAAGCAAAGCGGAAGTGGAACCTGCATTAAAACGCAGGCAAAAAAATCTTAAAATATATCTAACAAATGTGAAAATAAAATTTGAGTTTGCGCTGCAAACAAAGACATCAAACAGTATTTGAAAAGCGAAAATCGAGTTGCATATCGCTGTTTATTTGGCAATACTATATACCCGCCCCATTTATATGCAAATATGAGCGCTTATACAATACATTGGGGTGTGGCAGTCTTTCAATGTGCGCCGCTCTCAAAAATAATTCAATAATTCAATTTATGCGATTTTTGCATTCTAGCCATGGTGCACCATCAGAAAAATGTTAGACACTTTTATCGTGTACTTTTTAGCTTTACCTTTTAAATGGAATTATTTGTGTATTTTCCCATTTTTTCTGTATCACATAACAAAATTGAACCGCATTCAACTGAATTGAATGCCAAATATGCGCGAGATATCACATGCAACAAAAACAATATATTTGCATTTAGCTTCAAAAATTGGTTCAAATTCGACTTTGTCGACTTTTCATTAGTTTTTACACGGCTGAAAAAGTTTTGTTTAAAAACTAATCTATTTTGAATGTTATGCATGATTCGAGTTTCAATTTAGACATATGTAAATTGAATTTAGATAAGAGATTTGAGTGGTGTTTTAGTATTTAGAATATACGCAAGAATATTTGTTGGTTATCTTTGACATGTCATTCGAGATAGATTTTATATATATTTTATATTTTTGTGTGATATCTATGAAAATTCTTAAAACGCTTAAATTGAAACATGTGTTAAAAGAATTTCTCTAAAATAATGATGTACTATATTATTATAATAACCAAAATAATCCTTTCTTAAGGACATCAACCAATGCCGTGTTTACTCTTTAGATATTATTTAGTTATCGTACTTTCTGCAATTATATTAAATTCATTTTTTTTTGTGAATCTGAATTTGTTGGTAAAATTTAAGAATGAAGCCACAAAAACAGTTGAACTTTATTGTATAGGCTTTCTTAGTCTATCTTCCCCATGTCATAAATAAATAAATATTTATTTTTTATTATTTATTTTATTTATTTATTTTTTTTCTTACCATCGCAAATACAGGCATCACTTAGTATAATACCCCAAATTAAAATGTGTTCATGTGATGGGTCTTTTCAATTCATTTGTTTCCATTTGCCATCAATGCAATTGGTTTCGTTTCGTGCCTGCCAATAATCGAGTTAGGTTTCGCTCGACCCCACACCCTCCACCAACGGCTCTGTTATCCTGTCGCTCATCTCGTGCGTATTCCCTGTGCTGATTAGTTGTGCAGCTCCTGCGTCAACCTTTGCGTGAGCTGTCAAAGTGACAACTGAATTGCAGCAAAAACTTTACGCTAACCAATGTCGACAGACAGAGCACCGGCCCACTTCCTTATACATCCTATACATCCCGACCCCTCTGACGTTTAGACGTGTGCCCACTTGGAACAACACAGATCTTACTCCGCTTGGAAGAGACGATTGTTCCCATAATATATTTTTCGTGCCGTATGAATTTTCATGCATTTTGAGGCCACATCCCGGGAGTATTTCGGCACGAAGCGAGCATCTTCTTCTCCTTCGTATTTTTTTTCACTTGAGCTGTCAGTCAAGAGTTGCCAGGGTGTAAACGTATGTGTGTGTGTGTGTCTGAGTGGGTGTACCAGACGTGTGGTTTTTAAGGCTAGCCGAGTATTTTTTGTTTGTTTTACTTTCGCTTTTGACAGCTAAATGCAGGAGAAGCAACAGTAGAAGACTCTCTTCCTGCCACTTAGTTGTCAAATGCTTCTGCACTTGCTACGTGTAAGCCACAACTAGCACACCTCACCTGTTCCCCCTCGAATGCTTTTAAAAAATGTTTCTCAGCAAATTGTTTGCCAAAATGCTGCACAGACATTGAGACGGCGCCGAGTCAAAGAAAGAAAGCACCAAAAAAATGACGCTAATGGAAGCCAGTGTCATTTGCCTAGGCAACAAGAGGGGCGCAGATGTGAATAAGCGGAACTGGGAGAGTTGCTCTGGGTAGGTGTTCTACTCCCTGACATGCCCTGGCAGTTGTGTCATATGCGTTTAATAAAAACGTGTGTGCACTGCGTTAATTGAAGCTGCCTAACATTCCGTTTCTTTATTTCTTCTACCATTTGACAGCTGCCAGTGTTGTAAAGGAACTGTATTTGTTTTGTACGAAACATTGACAAGTTATTTACCATTGTCAACACGACTGACAACTTACAACTTGAAGAGAGCACTTCTAGTACCTTTTTTGTTTTCATTTTGAGGTATTTATTTTATTACAGTAAAGTACACATTTTTATCGGCAGGTTTTTACTTAGGTTTAATTAAAAATGTTCAATATACAGTGTTTAAATAAGTACTTTGTTTACATTGGTAAAATAAAGGAAGATGGTAACATTTTTGTCGTATAGGTACATAACTGTTGGGCTACTAGTAGGATTTTTACAAAAGTTCGATTTAATTTACAAATAGAACAGATTTCACACTGTTAACAGCATTGAATTCGTGTCGTAGGACATTAATTATTAAAGCATCTGTGATTTAAGTTAAGTATTATGCTGTGTGTTCTAATGTGTTCTAATTTTGCTGTTATTAAAATGTGAATAATTTATGTATTAACAACGTTCTGTTAATTTGTTTAAATCTGAATAAATTATGATCTGACTAAAATATAATCCTCATGTTAATGTGCTATTCAAACAAGTATGCTATAATTAAAAAATATCAATTAAATTACGATACTTTTAAACTTGTAAAACATGTTAAGCAGCTATAAGTCACAGATGTGCTTTTTCAGTAATATAAATAGTTTCTTAGCATATGTAAAACTATTTCTTTTTCATTCCCACTTTCCAGCGACCTTTTGGGCACATAATGCAAACTTATTTAATTTACTATAGCATATGCTAATGACGAATTCACACTTGCAATTTATTTCCAGCTAACCAGCATAATCTCATCTTCAATTTGCAGGGAAATGCCCGTTTTCCATGCGAACCTCACCCAAATGCAACCCGTTTCCATTTGTCTGCTGTTTTGCATATGCCTTGCATTATCCTGTCGAGCTCAGAGGGGCGACAAGGGAAATAGTAGACGTGATCGGATTAGCTATTTTATTAGAAGCTCTAAAAAATACTCTATATATGTGTGTGTATTACTTTTGCCCACATGTTCGGGCCACACATTTGAAGTGAAAATTGAAATACGTTTTATTTATATAATATTCAATAAAGCAACCTGAATCGCTGAACACACCTACATGTGTAGTATATATAAAAGGCTAATATAATATTTCTCCTATATACGTTGTAGTTTTTCCTTTTTTTTGGACAGAAATGATAAAAAGTTATGAGCGCACGTGTGGGGCGCAGGCAGGACACCTTTGACTTTGACTTTGACAGCGCTTGGGAAAAGTTGTGGTCGAGGATGAGGGAATAGTGCGGCGTAAAGGCGCTTATGTGTGCGTTGTATAAATGAATGAATAAGTGAATCACTGAGAAACTGACTAACTGACTGACTGATTGACAAACCGAATGCATTGTGGTTCTTTTGCCGATTCAATCACTTGAATAATGGCAGCCACAAATTCAGCTAACTGCAAATGTTCAATACAATTTGATTATGATGGAATAGGGGATAGCCCGACGGGCGAGGAAAGGAGTTCGGCTGCTGCTCCTCTGCTGCAATTGCAGGTGGGTCTGTGCACTTGATTGAGTGCCTTGCCATGGCATTTGAGTGGCTTTGAGTGCCAAGTAGCGTCAGCGAACAACTCTGAATGCGAAAATTGCATAAATGCATGGCACTTTTCAGCGATTGCGATTTCCATTTTCAACCACAAGAGTGGGGAAAAAGCACCCTGTCGAACTCATGTGTTGACTCTTGTTATTGTTGTTGTTGTTGTTGTTGCTGCTGTCTGTTTTCAATATTCAAAACAGTTGGCCATATGCAAACGTTTGGCTACAGCCCTCCAGGGCCAGAGGACCAGAATCAGAGCCAGGGCCAGAAAACAAATGCACGCAAATGACCCAAGCGATGGACAGAGTTTTGTGGCCCTTGGGGGCAGCTTGCCGGGATCAGGACAACATGTTAAGTGTGAGAGGCAAAGAGAGGGGACTTGGAGGTTTGGGTCGAGTGGCAGAGGCAGCGTGTGTGTAGAGAGGTCTTGCAATCAGACAACAATTGTTAATAATAAATGCATAATTTGCAATTGGATTTTGAATGTTTTTGTAAGAACCTAAACGGAACGGGTTGATTAACGAGCCGAGACCAAGAGAAACAGAAAGAAAGAGAGAGAGAGAGAGAGAGAGGAGGCAAAACTTGAGAGGCGGCAAATGAATGTAATTGATGTGAAAATATACATGTGGCATGGCCAGAAGCTGTATAGAACAAGTAGCTAGAATTGGCGGCATGAAAGGCAAGATTTAACAATTATTGTTTACGCAGGCTGCTTGATATATCATGCGTTTTTGGATGGTAATAACTGAATGGTATAAAGAGTGATACTTAAAATACTTTTAAGGATCAAAATTTAAACAAAGAGCAGATTGCCTAATGAGCGGAGACAATAGAGACATGCTAATAAATAATATAGTTATTATAGTAATATAGTTATTATAATAAAAATCCAGCATTGCAACTGGATGTTTAAAAAAGTTAATGATTTAAAGGGTCATAGAAAAGCATCTGATTAAATGACTAGTATACAAAATGAACTTTAGTATGGTCCTGTTACACCCAGAATTTTGCATTTTATCAAGAACGAAAAGATCTCAATTTAATATAAAAACTTTCTTTAAAAACTCAACAACAGCACTCATTAAAGAGTGGGCTGCTTACGCTTATTTCAAGTACAAAAATTCTTGAAAATAAGTACAGGTTTTTTAAGCTTAGTTTCAGCATTTAAAAAAAAAATTAACTAAGATTTAAGGTTTTAAAAATATCACAAAGATTTTATTATAAGAAACAATTGTATAAGTAGTATACCGACAAAACACGTTTGAAAAGATATAATATTATATGAAAAGCACAAATTAAGGAATTTCCAGAATATACAAAATTGAAATACATAGAAAGTTAAGCTCGTTAAGACTGAATAATGAAATGATGCACTTTAAAATTGCAAAAAGTCAGAGAAAGTTCAGAGAAAAGCATTGGTTGTGCAAGGAACGAAAAAGGACTTTCAGAGCATTAAAGACTACAAGCTCGTTAAATGCTAAAGGATCTGACAGGACGAAGGTTGATTAATGACTCACCTTGATTGGCAGAATATAACTGAAAGATGTTCAAAGTTTGTTAAATGAATTATAATTGAATTTCATATACAGTCCTCTTAAAAGGACCAAGAATCGGGCAGGTGTGTCCTGCTTACAACTTCAACCGGTTACCACCACAACTAATTGGGCTTACCGAAGCGTTAACTAATTATGTGGCTTATGTATTCAATAATTTTGTATATACATTTTGTTTTATTGCTTTCGATTAAAAAGACATCAAATTTGAGTAGAGAAATAAAAATATACATGTGAAAAGAAAGGAGAGAAATGGACGGGTACGGTATAGGTAGGGGTAAAATAGGAGGAGCTGGTTAGGGCCAAACCCATAAAACTTACATATGTAAAACGCTCAAATTAACTTAATTAGACGGCAGCGCATGCAAAAGGCGTTGGTGTGCTACTTTTAAAATGTAAAACAGCTGCGCCTGGCCCAAAAAATTAGAGTTGGCCCAAAAAGTGAAGGTATTCACAAAACGGCTCGCACCTGCCGGAACTTGGCCGCAGAAATGGAACAGCCAACAAATATTGGTTAAAAGGTAAAAACCAAAGCAGCGCGTACGGCCAAACTGGCCGAGTTGGCCCCGCCCTGTTCTGAAGTCGAATGCAATTATTGTGTTAGTTGTTGTGTTGCTCATTAAAAGTGATGTCTTAATTTGAAGAGTTTTACATGCAGCAGCAGCAGCAGGACACGCACACACACACACACACACACACACACACACACGTACATACCCGAGGCACCCTGTAATTAGGCGCCGCGGCAAGAGTAAAACCCAACTGGCTGGAAACCCTACGAATTCCAAAATGAAATGAAATTGTTAACAAATGAATTTTTACCTCAAAAATTGGCTAGCGGGCAAACTGCGAGCAAGCGGCATGGAGAACGAAGCTCTGAAACAGGAGCTAAAGCCGCTGCTGTTGCTGCTGCTGATGCTGCTGCTGCAGACTGTGCATCAGTTAAATGCAAAGACAAATAACGAGAAATGCACAACAACACTGCCTTTTGATTACGCGATTGGCTGTTGCAATTAAGCTGAGGCTCAAATCGAACCCTGCTACGCGCTGAGCTGGAACCGAGCTGGAGTTGGAGCTCAGACCGAAGCTGGAGCTCAGTGGTTGGGGCGTGCGCGTTATGATGAAGTTGTCAGTGGTTTGGGCTACCGTTCAGACGGTTTTAGCCGCAAGCAACACACTGTTGGTTTTACGGCCTGCACTACAACTGGCATTCTGGCCAACGCCTGCAGCTGGCCAAATGTGGTTCTCGCTGTTGGTTTGTTAAGCAGCACCTTTGAATACGGACACAAGATTAAATCGATTTGAACTTCTGGCAATTTATAGACGGCGCCAAGTCTATTTGCACGCCAAGCAAAATGTTGTTGTAAGCCTACAGCCAATTGGAGGGGCACCGCAAATTCCTAATGCAGATTTTGAGCCGCTTCAGAAGTGGTTGTAAACTGATGCAGACTTGAACTGACTGTTTGAATATAATCGGATATGAATTACATTTTTAAATAATTTGAAACCGGTTGAATAATGGTTCCAATTCTGTTGCTACTGGTTTGAAACTGGTTAAAATCTGCCATGAGTTATTGACTTTTGATGTGCAGCGAGCTGATATTGATACACTCTTCGATAGATGAGTTGTCTTAGTGTGTCGGCATTATTATTTTAAAAATTAATATAACAGATTTCATATACGTTCACATCCGTTTTGTACCTTACTTGGAACCAAAATATAAGATCTGAAAAAGCTGGAAAAATTTCCGTGAATTGATTTAAATTAATTTACCGCAATAAGTGTAAGTATTTGGAAATATGTAATCTAGCTGAAAATTATAAAAAACGTATTATATTTTTAATTAATTAAATTTATTAACAAGGGCTCCTTTTTACATTTTATACATTAAATTCTTATCGATTCTGATTTGCACTTGTGCCAAACTTTTGCATAATTCTGCAAAACTAAATCTTAAAACAAAAAGTCGCAACAAATATGTGCTGAATATAATTTCTTAAAGTTGCCCAAAACACAAAAAAAAAAAAACAACCCCACACATAGCCGGCAGGCAGACAGGACAGGACCCAGCCCGATACCCAGTGGCCACATAGAGCTCACATCCTGGCTTTTGATTTGCTTCAGCATTCGCCTTAGCCGTAGCTGACAGTGCACAAAAGGCATTGTCCTTGTTATTCGGTGTATCCAGGTAGCGCGCCCAACCATACAAACTGCTCAGCGTATGCATTTTGTCAGTTGGCTCCGAGATCCTTGCGACAGGCTTCCCTTTTATCCAAGCTTTAGTTACGCTACTTTGATTTTGGATTATTGCCGGACATCTCGAGGAGGAAACTCTTGTGATAGAACAACTTAATCTTCGCTGGACATGGACAGCTGTTTGGAGTTGTGCACATGCAGCTGTCTTTATGCTCATAGTATGGTTGTTGTTGTTGCTGTTGTATGTTTTGTATGCTTAAGGACACCCACAGGACATGCTACTAAGCACTAGTCGTTGTCGCTGTTGTCACTTCCTAATGAGAATGCAACGCTACACCCAAAAAAAAAAAAGGAAAAAATGTAACTGAAACTCTGAGCTGTTGGCAACAGATTCATGTGTATCCTGTTGTCCTGGCGTCACCAAGTGCCAGACACTTGATTTCCCAGGCCGTATAATTTTATGCGCGCGTCAAAGTGTCAACTGTCAAATGCGTCGCGATGTTTCAACACTCAACAACAGCAATAACAACAACAACAAAAGGCAAAACACCCTGGCCCCGAGCCTCTAGCAAGGTCGCCACAACGCCCCAGACACGTCTGCTGCCTGGACAGACGACAACTGTCTGTCAGCTAGAAATTGGACGCCAGCGACAACGACTCGTGTTTATATTTTAAATGTCAGCGCAACTGGCAACTGGATAGGATGCATCCTGCCAGAGAATCGCATTCATTGCATTGACATTGTTACACTGGACAAAAATTTTAAAAAATAGCTTTAAATTTATTTAAAATACAGATCAAGTCATTTCCTAACTGGTCACAAAATTATGTTACCTTAAGAACTTTATTCGTACCTTTCACTTATAAAATTAAGCAAATTGTAATAACATAACATTTTATTAACATTAAAGTTTAATTTAAAAAAAATTCATTTTTACAATCATATTCAAAATCGAAATTTCTTAACTTCAGAATAAAATTCTTATATTAAGATTTGTGTTTTTGATTCCGAAATTTATGAATGAAATAATCAAATACAGTATGTATTCTAAGAAATTGTACAGTGAAAATGATGTATGAAATAATTGCAAAAGTATTTTCTAATTAATACAATACGATTTTTTATATAAATTTAAAAAGCATAATGTGTAACTAAAATTTTAGGAATAAACGTTATCCTGTATACTGAAATTTATGACCCCTGCTTATTCTGAGTGTAGAGCTGGTTAGCATTTACTCCTGAGCCAAGGCTCATCATCGTCATCATCAACGCGCTCAGCTCATTAGCATCGTTGTGTGGGCAGCTCTCGTGGGCCACGCTGATTATCATGCACATTATCCACACACACAACACTGGTAATTGTAACTAGTTTCGAGCAATTTCAATTGCTACTCAAGAGTCCTCTGGATGTTCTATTCCTATGCTTGGCCGATCATAAATCTTTTGCCGGTCAGTGATTTTAAAGAGCGCCAGCAAACAGGCGCATAAATATAAATCAAAGCATATGAAATGGATTTCTACAGTGGCGGCGTGTAAACGCTGCATTGCGGGTGTAGCATTACACAACACTGAATGAATATGAAGCAAGCACGTATATTAAGCATCGAATTTCCCAAAGGTTGTTACTTGTGTAACACATAAAGGGCAAAACAAAAGGAGACAGCGAAAAGTTTTGGACCCAAAAACAAAATTTCCAAAAAAAAAAATCTTGTTTTTTGAAAAAATAAATATTTCGATTAGTTATTTTAATTTCAGGATTTAAGCACATTTAAAATAACTTGTTTATGTAATCATTTTATTACATATTGATATGTATATTCCCAATAAATATTTCAACACAACATAAATTATTTCCATATTATAAAAATTTGATTTTATTGATTTGATTTTTATTATTATAACATTATTATTTATTTGCTTATATTATATACAATAGTAGAAAAAGTTTCCGTCATGGAACGAAAAACATATATGTCATTTACATATTTTAGATATGCAAATCCTAAATACACAATATATAAATAAGAGGTTATTCAACTTAGCTTTATTGGTTATCCCAGCCGCAGATTACCGCAGCCAACAATCAAACCCATTCCATTTCACTTAATCCACCCATGCAAGACATTCAAAATATGTTTCATTGCTGATTCAAGTATATTTTACTTTTAAATTATATATGTAACCCACCGCCATCAATACTTGCAGCAAAAATTTAGGTTTATTTTTTTTTATAGTGCTCAATATGACCAGTGGCGATAACGGGACAGCAGATTTGGGCAAACCCCTTGTTGTTAACGTATTTGGCTACCGCTCTGGCTAAGGACTTTACCCGGCCGGCTATTTCTTTTAGATACATTTATTTTTTTTTATGTTTTTAATGGGGGGACGACTGTAACATTATTTATAACTCAGCGGCGCAGGGATAATGTCAACTGCACTAGACACACGCTCATAAGACTTGTGGGACACACACAAATCCCAAACATGAAAAATCTATTGCTTCGTTTTCATAACGTTGCTAAAGCAAGTTAAGTCCTTAAGATGTCCTGCAGCGACACAAAGGCGGAAAGTAAATCCATTGAGGTTACCTTTATTCCATGGCCTCCTGCAAGCAGGGTTGACCCTTGTCCCCTTTTTTGTCTTTACGCGCCAGCGACGACTTCCGAGTAGTACAGGACTCAACCGAAGCACCCGAAACACCCAAAGAACCCGAATCACCCAGTGGCCGAGTGGTTTTGATTCCATTTGCCACTCATTTTTAATTCAGCTCACATGCTCACATCTGTTGGTCGCTGGAGTATCCTTCCTGTCCAGTTTTGGCCGCTACATGCTCCATTGATTTATGCGCTGCCAATGCGCGCGTATATCCTTGCTCGTCCTGGCCCTGGTCCTGGTTGCGGTATTGTTCATCATATGCCTCGCTGGCTACTTTGTTCCATTATTGTATTGGCCACATTTGTGGCTCATTTTGTACATGCTTCGCATGTCTGATAATGACCACAATTTCATTACCCATTCGTAATTCGTATTGTAATTAATTTAATAAATATATATAGCTTATAAGTATGTGCATGTACTTAAATATTGCGGTATATTTGTTCTGTTATTCGCTTGACAGGGGTATAGGGTTTAATTTACTCTTACTCAAGGAATATTCTAAATTACTTTTACTTACTTGAAAAAATGATTCTAAATAAATATTACATGTAAACTTTATTCTGAAGAAAATACAGATTAAAAATTAAAAACATATACTTAAACAAATTATTTTTGGCAATAATCACTCTAATACTCAGTAAAGGTATATATTAAATTCAACTTTAAGCTTTTCTGCAAATAATAAACAATGAAAATCTACGTTTTATTAACATCATAATGTAAGGAATGATTATCAAAAAATCAAAATATAGATAGAACAATAATATTTGTAATAGTAATAATTTTAGATTAAGATTAATTTATAGATATTATATACTGCGATCTATAAAAAAAAATACACGATAATATTTCAAAAACCTTAAGAATATTTTCAGAAAACATTTTACATTGGTAAACTGCTATTTATTCCAACTTTAACGGTAAGACAATAGAAACTTTTAGGTAAACAAATGAGAACTAATAAACACAGGTCCCAACCAATTAATAAATACAAATTGATCGATTTCAAAGTCTTCTTTTCTTAACAATCTGTCAGCAAAGCGATTCATCTTTGTCCACACCTCTCCATACTTAATCCTTTCAGCTCTTTAAGATCTTAACCATCCATCATGGAAACGCACAGCTAACCCGAAAATGTAGCTCATACCAGGAACGAGCTCAGCCTGCACTTGTCTTCTGTTTGTTTGTACTCTTTCAGAATGATAAGTAAAATGCCCAAATGCCCAAGAGAGTGAGACGAATAGAGGGAGAACCAGAGAGGGTGGCCAGGGCTGTCAGCCGTCGGCCTTTTGTCTAATTCCATCAATTTAATTAGTTTCTTGCGCTCCAATTCATGCCCAGACTGCAGCAGCAAATGTTCCAAGGAATTCTTCCCATGCACAACAATTGCGGTCGCATCACGTACCAAATGAGCAGCTCTCCAGGAGCGCCAGGAGTCGAAGCAGGCGGTGTCCTACAGCTCTGCCTCTGCTGTGGGCGTGGCCAGCTGCCTGCTGTTCACACCTACTCAGCAGCTGCGACTTATCAATCATAACGGCAATTGACTACCAGATTTTTTACTTATGTATGCCTTCTTTGTAAAGTGAGCAAGAAAAGTGTTCTTTCGGTTACCGAATATTAAATACCCTTGGCAGTTAGCCACATATTGATGTTTTTAATGAAAAACTCTTTTTGAGCACGGTTTTTTCTTTGGGACTAGATGATATTGTTATTGATAGAAGCATGTAATTTCCTGACTTTCTTTGGAAATATTCGCAAAAGCTTTTTTTTTGTGAAAATGTTTTCTTCATAAAGCAAAATAATTTTTCTACCGATCGTTTCTATGAACACAATTAAACATAGTCCGATGCTGATATACTTTTGGTTATTTACTATTTGTTTAGCATATATTGAAAAACAATCTGTAACAAAAAGACAAAACTATGCAAAGTTGTAGAAAAATAGTTTTAAGTTTAAGAGACAAATTTGCTTAGAAGCGCACAGAGAGACAGACAGACAGAGCGACTTGGCCACAACCTCCCGATTATTGATGTCGGAGATCTTTTCATCACGGCGTTGTATAATTCGCCAGCATTTTTAAACCCCTTTGTCAGGCTACACAAAACAGCGTCTTTGACTTATTGGCTTCTGCTCAATCATGAGCATCAATCATCAATCATCGCTGCCCCTGGGCCCGGATTTTCATTTGTGTGTCAACTCCCACTTTTTTATTCTCGGACTGCGCTTTGTGGTCTTTGTGGTTTCTATTTCTCTCGACTCTTTTTTCTGGCCTTTGGTTTGCAGGACTCGCTATCTCAATTTCAGCAGCTGATACTCGGATCCGGCACTCTTTGTTGTGTGAGTGTGTGTGTGTGTGTGTGTATTGTTGTTGTTGTGTATTGTAGGTGTGAAATGCTCAAAGCGCTCATGCATATCCTGTTGACAGGCTCGCTGGCTGTGTTAACCGCCTGCTGCTGCTGCTGCTTCTCCTTTGTTGTCCAGCCGCCTCGTCCCGCTTATCTGCCAGCCAGCCAGCCTCTGTCTTTCCTGTTCTGTTCTTTCTTTTATAACATGTGTTTCACAAATGCTCTTTAAAACTATCCTCATCATCGTTCACTGCAATGTGGTCGCCTTTTCTTGACAATTTTTAATTTATGTTCGTCCATTGTTCGGGCGTAGCGTCTTATAACTCAATTAAATGCCAGCTCCTATCGATGACAGACTGCGCCGTAATCTCTATAAAAATGTTCGCATTCCTTAATTGAATATCCTGAGAATAAGACGAATACAAGCAAACCGCAACACAGACAGACAGACAGGATACGATGCTACGCGTCGCACGCCACGGAAGCAGAAATCATTATGGCAATGACAGGAATATCAATTTACGCCGGAGAAAATATTCGCCGGGCGGGTGAGGGGAAATGTTCAATTGCCGTTTAATTATGCCACGGTTGGGGTGGAAAATATTTAGAATAAAAAGAAGAAAATAAGAAAAATTCGCAAAAGGTCCTTGTTAAGTCGCATTGCAACGGAACTGTGTTCATTTGTCAGGTGGTGCTTGAGCAAAAACATATTTAAACACTGTGGTAGTCAAATACATACCAATATACTAATAAGAGTATTTAAAATATTGAGTTACGAAAAAAATTGTTATTTTTAAATTTAAATTAATTACCAATTCCAAATCGTTTTAAAAGGAATGCAGTTATTTATGCTTATTATAATTTTCTTTCCTTTAGTCAGTAAAGAGCAAACTAGTCAGAAAGGTTTTATTAAGTTTATTAAGTATTTAAGCTTGAGTTCACAAAATTATGTATTAAAATCATGTATATCAGTTCCAGGTGCACTGTGCATCTTCATTGTCCATATTCGAACCTATCTCTGACTCATTCCAGGACCAACTGCAAGCGCCGGAAATAAAGCAAACGGCATGAAAATTTGCCATGTCATTGTTAACATAGATGCGAAATGTGAATAAAACGCGAATTTAATGTAATGAGAGAAAGAGAGAGAGAGTGAGAGGGAGACGTTACAAATCGATAGAGCAAGAAAGGTAGCACGCAAATCTAATAAACACTCTGAGCAAATCAACTTGAAAATTCAAAGAAATGTAAAGCAAATCAAATTGCAAAGCCAGAGAGCAAAACTGGATTATGAGGATATATTTATATATGTATATAACACGTAGTACTTGCGGTCTGCGGTTCAGGTAGTTGTCAGATTTTTGAAGGCGTACTTTTGGTCTAATTAGTGGCTCAACTTGGCTAGTGGGTAGAAAAAAAAAGGAAGCGGCTTTACGTGCACAAAAACCCACTTAAGTACCAGCCTGAGCGCACATAATTATCAGAGTTGTGGCCTAAGTCGGGCCTGCCCCATGCCTAATGCCTAAGTCTGGCAGCAGAACCAATCAGCCACTTCATTTGCATCTTTAAATGCGTTTTGCCTGGGCCAAGTTCTCAAATCAGCTTAGGAGAACGTAGGTGTGTTCCTTGCAGTTGCTGAGAATTATCGATATTATTAGCTACATAATTGAGCTATTTATAAAAGGCAACACGAAATGATGTAACGTTAGGCATTATGAGTTGCAGTTGGATTCACTGTTCTCCGTTCCCTGTTCCCACTAAACGAGCTGTGAACCGTAGGTGTTGGCCCAAATCACGACACAGACAAAAGCCAACGCCTCCGCCTCCGCCTTCGCTTTCCAGCTTCGTTTGGACACCTGCACAATGGGTCTTGGATACCATGGGGCTTACTCTTAATTAAAAGCTGCTTTTCATCTTACACAGAACACGAACAGCTCGTTGCAGCTCACAGTGTGATATTTTAGCTTCCCATTCCCTTAACATTTTTCACCTGTTTGGTAGGTAAACAAAAGGGGCCGTGAAAATTTATCTCGCTGCATGCTGCGTTCTCGGCTGCCGATGCTACCCAAAATGAGGTGCTGAGATCTCAAATTGACTTTGGCCACATGCTGCTGATTAGCTGCTGATAAGTTTCGGGCTGCCAAGCAATCCACAGCAATCAATGAGAATGTTATGTAAATTACTTTCCACAATTTCTCATACCCTATTTCTTCATTTCCATTCTTTAAACTAACTTGTCCGCCTCATCAATTGTGCAGCATCTGTGACACCATTGTTTGGACCTTAACTCTTATCTCTCAGTTGCTCTAATCTTTAACCGGGTCTAATGTCTTCATCATCTAGCGTTTCTCGTTTTTTTTTTTTGGCGTTTAAACAAATTTCTTTGTTAGGCTCATCGTTGGGAAAAAAAACAACAACCAAACCTAATAAAGATATCACAAATTTGTATTCGACTATTTTCGGTTAATGTTTTTAATATTATGCAGAAATAAAAACACTTCATTAGCCGCGTGTTAATCTATTTCGAATTGTTTCTTAAACCTGAAGCGTGAAAGTTGCAATGATCTAATATGCAAATTAAGAAGAGCTGAAGGCAGATTAAGATTTAATGATAAATAATAAACAGGTTAGAGGCCATAATTTAAATGCAATAAATATTCTTGAAAAGATTTTTTTTCATATATAGTCAAAGTGTGCTTTTTATTTAGTATTCCGAAATATAATATTTGTTAATTTCACTCCAACATGTTTTAATGCAAGTTAAGGTAAAATTCTCACTAAGGAGATAAAACTATTATATCTATCATATTTATTTATGGGAAATATTTGTTTATAAACTTTATAAGCTTTTTACAGCATGATTTTACGCTCGTAGCTGTTTATGGAGCTTTTCATCAAGTTTCCTGAGATATCACTTGCAACATCTAAATCCAAATCGTGCTTAAAGCAAGATAACCCAGCTTTAAAAGCTGTCTGCCAATGTAAATTTCAATTTTCATATAACAATATAAGCTGACATCTCTCAATCTATATCATGTGTTATTCTTTTCGGTGCCACTCTAAAGTCTAAACACATTTAAGCCGCTACTAAGTGTCATGTTGAACACATGAACATCAAATTCAATCAAATCAAATACCGTACAATTCCAACGACCCCTTTGGCGACCCCGGTACTCATAAGTACAGTTATGCCAGGATAGGCATGAACATTTTCGGAGATGTATTTTATGTGCCCTGTCATTTGTCTGTCAATCAGCTGTCGCATATTTTCTGGCAATAAGGGTTAATTTACGCTCATAATCCTTGCCCGGCGGCAGATCCTGTACCGTGCCCTTGTCCCTGTTCTCAGCTTCTGTTGCTGACATTTGCTTGCACAATTTTGTCACACAACATGTCCTTCAGGCTGAAATAACAACAACAACAAGTACAACGGGAACAACATGAAAATTTCACATTGTTTAGCGTGGAAAATTTTGCTAGTGCCTATTGATTTTTAATGCTGATTGACAGTCAGTCAGAAAAGTCGAGCTATGCTCTCACATATTGATTGGCAATTGCCCGCGTCACGCTGCATTTTCTAACTGAGCTTTTCACGATTTTCCGACACGCACATTTTCATTTCGCTTTCTATGCTTCGCGTAAATTTGCATAATTTTTTTGTGTGATTGCAGCTGCAAAAACATTTTGCGTCTAATTGACGCATAATTGTCCCCAAAGAAAAACCTCTATTATTAGGCCAAAGAGACAACAGCAGCTTTGTCATTAGAGAAGCGCGTGGTAGGAGGTATTGGGGGCGTGGCAACACATTAATTAAATGCAAAATATAACGGTGTACACAATGCACGCATTTGACGTGTCCACTACGCTCCGGTTCGAGGATAAAAGATAATAGCTTCAATTTCCCGCATCCGCATCCACAAAAAGCTAATCATCCTGGCAAAAGGACTTGCGAGCTCGCATATAATTGTACCACATAATTGTTGGTGCCATGCGAGCAAAAGGTTGCCACCACACCGCAATAATGGTCGGGGCCGGCAGGGTTGCTGGCTTATTCACACATAATCGTTGGGTTTTTATTTGCACCGTTGCGCAAAAGTTGTTGTTCTTTGTTGTTGTTATTGCAATAATTTAAGGATTATATTCATAAGTCCGGCACCAACGTTTATCTACAACTTCAGGCACTGACTGGAATAGTTGATGCCTGCCAGAGGGTGGCCAGAAAACTGTAATAATAGTAATTGGCCATAGACAACTTGAGCAGTGCGCTACTTTAGCGCGATGGTTTGTAGAATAAATTAAATAATGGAGAAAACAAAATTATATCATATTTGCAATAAATTCAAATTCGTAATTAAAGAGCTAAGCCTAATTTTTCTAGTAGAAACGAAGAATTGATAAAACAAACGAAGGGTTTTTTATTTTAAAATAAAATAACAAATTTGTATAAAATCTACACATAAGCAGAAGGTATACGCTACATAATTCAATATTTCGACTTACAAATTAAATAATAAAAAGAAAACCCAAATCTTCTAAGTATTCCAGTTATTATCACAGATAGATAACAAACAATGCACCAAAATGATAAATTGTGACTTTAAAATGATTGGATAAAAATGTTCAGTGTCCTGAATCGATATACCCCTTCAAAAATAGAGCAGTGTATACGGAAAAAAAAGCAAGCCACAAAATTAATGAGCAGAAAGCAAATGAAACGATGCACGAAGTGCGCTGTCGGCTGCATTGTGCAAGGCAATCGGTGGTGGGTCAACGGATCTGCTTCTAAGAGCAAGGGTGGGGGTGGGAGTGGAAATGGGGCAAGCGGGGTTGTTGTTGCACTTTCGTGACTAATGCAAACATACGCTTGTTTGCACAATGCTCCAGAGAGAGCGAGAGCGGGTGCTGCGTTGATGCTAATCGCCAGAGACAATTTAATCTCTAATCAAAATTCAAAATAGCAAATTTCCGAATTGCCAAATGAGAATTGCGAAATGGGCGATGATAAATGGAAAATGCAGGGGAACTGAAGCGCACGCAGGGAAATGCTAGCATGAAAATGCAATCAACGTTTTGACCAGAGACTTGCGTATTAATGAGGACATTAATCCAGCAACGGAGACAATCGAAAATGGTTCACCATTTCGAACTGGAACTAGTTGAACAACAACAACAACAATGACAACCCCCCGATGGTGTTTATTGTTGCTGTCGGTTGAAACGTTTATTGGGAAATTGGAAAAATATTATTTTGTTTACATAGCCAAAGGATTTTCACACGTTATATTTAATTATTGATTTATTATATGAAACAGGACCAACCCTCCTGAACTGAACTGTGTGTGTGTGTGTGTGTGTGTGTGTGTGTGTGTGTGTGTGTGTGTGTGTGTGTGTGTGTGTGTGTGTGTGTGTTTGCCTGTGTGTGTTTTTGTTAGTGTATTTGTGTGAATGTGTGTGAATGTGCGTGTTAGATTATCAAATGAAATGAACGATGTTGCGTTAACAAGAAAAAGCAACAATTTGAAGGGCAGCCTCGAAAAAACAAAGCGCAACATCTAAAAGTGCGCTAGATGAGAATGCCCGACTTAAAGTACTCTGTACCAAATTTCATACATTGATTCACATATATTTTTCATTAAAACAGCAAAACAAATACAGAAAAATATCAAAATATATTACGATTTGGGGAACAGGGCCGTGGTATAGATACTTCCAAATAAACGTGAACTGCATAGGATATACAAAAATTTAGTTTTAATATTTAATGTCTCTACATTAAATCTACGGAAATGGTTAAACCGACTTGGCTGTAAATACTGATCAAGAATATTTTTAATTTATAGAGTCTTCTGCCTGTTACATAGATTTGGACAGAACCATTATACCCACTTTGTTTAACTTATTGAAATGGGCTATAGGGTATACAAGCTAAAACATAACAAAACGAATCGAATCGTAACCAAAACCAAAAACTAACGAGCTCTGCTTGGTCAGCCCAAAGGATCGGCGAGCCGACTTTGAAGTGCGGCGCGCTTAAGGCATAAATACAAAAACAACAACCACACGCCACGCAGTGATTTTTTATGATCATTTGTTTGATTACAGCAAACGGATAAAAACCCCGCCAGGAACTGGGCACAAATAAAATGCCGCTCGCCCAGCCTCAGTTCCAATACATATCTCAAATCCAGTCTCGAGTCATCCGCTTGGATGCTGCTTCGCTCTGTTGGTAGATTGTATTTGGGAACTCCACGTAGCTGTGGTGCATGCGCCGCATGACCTGCTGCCAGCAAACAAACAAAACCCAAAAATATACAACTCGAAATTCACAAATCCCTTGCACCTTTTCTCAAAAAGAAAAAAAAAACCAGAAAAACTCAGAAAAATAACAATCAAGCGACGCGCGACGCTGAGCAAACAACAATTGTACGTAGAATTCGAGAAATTCCAAGGGCTACACTCGATCAAACAACACACGCATGTAAATAGTTGAATGGACCGACAAGGCTGAGAATTGTCAGGTCATTGTGTAATCGTCACTAAGCCGACGTCGCAGGACTTAGGATTGTGCAAGAAATTACCATTAAATTTCTGGCAACATGTCCAGGGAATTGAACGGAAACTCCATGTGAGAATCTATGAGCGCATGTGCCCAGCATAAAAACTGACCTATGACAGATAGTTTAAAAGTCAAGAGCAAATAATTAAAACTGCTAAAAGTATAATAGATAAATTTTATAAAGTTGAAATTTCTTAATTTAAGCCACAAAATGTAGCTCCTAATTTTTTAATCTGTGTGCAAGAGATGCAATTTCATAAAAAAAAGTCTTCTTAATTTCCTTAAAAAAAAAAACAAAACAAGTCCTTTGTTATAAGTAAATAAATAACTGATCTATTGTTATATCTATCTATTTGTTAAATGTATCACCTTTGCAAAAATTTAAAAAGAAAATGTATAAGCTAAAGACATTCATTGAAGAAAAACATTTACTAGTGTAAGTTAAAAAAAAATTCTTTTAACTATTATTATACATTAATTTAAGAACGACTGTAAAGAAATCAGACCGCACCGAATTCAGTAATTAAAGTAATTAAAGAGATTAATTAAAAATTGCGAAATACAAAATATGTATAATTTAATTTACAACCCATTCTTCCGTAAGTTAGTCTTCATATGAGATAGTGATGCGATTCCTGACCTTATCATATTTAGTACCTGTAAAATCAAAATACTAAAAATATCCATTTCAATTTTGCTTATTCTATTGCTTTCCAGACGAACAAATAAATGCATAAATTAAAGTCCTAACCCAAAAATGTCTTATTCAACGGGGAAAAATGAGTTTCTATTATGTACTTTCCAGCTCAGTATTATTATACATATATTATATGTATATATCCAATCGGCGACCTTCGAATGCGAACAGTTGATTTCCTTGACTCTATTAAATTCAACTTATGACACTCACAATAAAAACTCTTACCCATGAAAAACTCTTTTCATTGACTGCTGTGCGACTTCTTTATGAAGCGCAAAAGTGGAAATGGGCATAGAAACATCTCAGGAAATATCAAAATAATAAACCACGCGCCGAGGACAGACAGACATTGAGGAGATGATAAAGATGATGCGACCGAAAGGCGACGACGATGTGCCGCCACAAATAAAAACTCAAAAGGAAGTTGCCACTCAACGGCGTCAGAGGCAGAAATATGTTGGCCGTGGATTATCCTAGCAAATACAACAACAGCGAATACACCAATGTATTGTATGTATATTTTTATATACCCTTGCTGAGGGAATTGTGATTTTGTCATTATATTTGTACCTTATTAACTATATATATATATATTGCATAAGGTTGAATAAAATAATGTGCTGATTTTGATATATAACAAGAAATTTGGTTTTTCAACGATATTACGTATCGTAGTTTTTGCTTCACTATTTCATTAATTATTGACATGCTTATTTGTTAGGGTATTATCATTTACGACTTTAAGCTATTAGGAATTTCATTTTTATTTTTAATATTTTTGAATTTCCGTAGTTTTATTCGCCGTGGAGATTGCCTGCTGCCGCTGCCTCCTGTCGCCACGGACGTGCTGTGTGTGCGCGTGCATCGAGAATCGCACTTTAATTTACACTTGAAAGACTTTTCACGATTTCCCACACGGCGCTGAAAACGTGTCCGCAACAAATGAGCAGCGACGCCATAAAAAGCGGCGCTGAAAGAAAAAATTATAGGTCCTTGGCAACAGGAATACAAAAATGTCTGGCGTAATAATTCGATTGTCCACTCAAATGAAATCGAATGCACAAAATCACAAAACACAAATCAGCGCAGGGTGAACTAACCAAAAAGAAATTTTGGTAAAGAAAAGCAGCAGGCAGGACTTTGGGGGTATGTTCTGCAGAATGTATGTGAAATGCATTTCCCAAGCAATAATAAACAATAATTGTTGTTGCTGTTGAAGCGATAAGCATATTGCACACAGGAATTCTTCGCTACTCCCTCTCCCTTTCCGCAGTAATAGCAGCCAGGACAGGCGCTCAAGTGTTAAGTGTCAGATGCAGGATAAGTGTGTGCAGCGACAGGATATTTGTTTGTTTGTTTGCTCCTTGCTGCGAGATGTGTACGCGTGTGTGTGTGCGTGTGTGCGATTGCAAACACATCAGCGACAGGCGCATTTTTAATGCGAACTACAGTTGAAATGGGCGTAAAAATCACGATAGAAACTAACAAATGACACGACATGTGACTGCCCCAACTGCAGTGCGGGAGAGGGGTAAAAGTGTGTAAGATCCCTGCGATAGGCAGGAACCCTCAATCAGTTGACCAACAAGTCAAGTTAAGTTTTTGGCCAACACTCTAAATGTTATCTCGATTGCAGCAGTCCGGCCAGAAATAGAGGGGTTTTGCAAAAAAAGGGAAGCAGAGAATATGTTTTTATAGATAAGAACTGCAGACCGTGTGACCAAATTACAGCTAAATATTATAAAATAGCTGGGACAGTGTTGATATAAAATATACGCACCGTTCCTAATTATTGTATTCTATTATATATTATTATGAAAAATTTTGCCAATATATTGAGAGTATATGTAGTAGTAACACTGCAAATTATCAAGTTTGCTTAGGTTTATCTTAATAAGCAAAATAATAATAATAATAAAATGTTTAGGCGATAGTTCCTATGAGCACTGCCAGTAATAATAATATAGAATTAAAATTGTGTAGTTAGAAAAATAAAAATATTTTTTGTAGTAAGTGAAATTTAGATAATTATATTTGAGCTTATATATTGGGAAAGCTTAAGATTTTAAGTATGTTATATTAAAGACTTAAATAATTTTAATTCACATACAATTTCTTCTTTCACTTAATATCCAACGAACTGACTAACCATATATATATGATATACCATTGCTACATATAGCACCACTCAAATATTAATTAACCAACTTCACACGCAAAAATGTGTAAAATTACATTTTAAGCATTTTTTTGTTCTTCGAAATTATTTTTAACCCACAATCCTACAAATATTACAGGCAATTAGTTGCCACAGAACTTTGGATGACAACTGTGAGCAACTAATCCAAGAGCTTTGGGCAATTATTTATGGCGTTGTGTAACACTCGACTAATTCTCACTCGTGACTCGGCATTAGTCAACACTTTGTGCGCACATTTTCCAACACTTGAACTGATTTATGACACTTTATCAAGTAAGCGACTAATGTGATTAAGTTTTTTTTGTTTTATCAAAAACTGTGCAGCGAATGTGCATGCACTTCAGTATAGCGACGACAGAGGGCGCCACTGAGAAAATATATATGTACTAGAAAGCGCACACTCCACTGTGGCTGGCTAAATCAAGTCAGTGGTTTTGACTTCTTGACTGAAGCCCCTAAACGTTGCGTCGGGCGTCAAGTAGCCAAGGATCTGCATATCCTGTGCAGCATCGTTTAACTTTTAATGTTATTCTAAATATGCTTTTATTTATTTACGCTGTGGCTGCTGTAACTGCAAAACAGCAGCTCTTTACGTTGCTTGCACAATTTTCTGCCTCAAAGCATTTGCCCCCCTTCGCCAGGAATCAGGCGGCAACTGTTGCATCCTTTTTGGCCACAGCAGCAGCCTTGCAATTAAGCAACTCTCAACAAAATGACAATGACACAACCACACACACACACACATACTTACAGCTACATGACAGTTACAGTAATTAAATTCGTTTTTCCGCCTTTTCCTCCCCTTTGTCCCTTTTGCCATCCCCCCCCCCCCCCCCCCCCCTGGAGCAGCTTTGGCACTCGTATATGTAAACTCGCTTTTGGCATTTTGGCTCATAAAATGCAAATTATGTCAGCAATAAATGTTGATAAATTGTTTTTGTAATCTACAGTTGTTGTTGCTTTCGCATTGCTGGAGTTAGCCGTATTTATTTGTATTATGAGCATAATAATTTAATGGCAATGTTCAGCGGCAATTCGTCTTGATTAGCTCAAATAAAGAGTAATTTGAGGCGCATTTAAACTTTGATTTCTATCCAAGTCAAAATAGGCCAAAATATCTGAGTAACTAAGTAAGTTTTTAATATTAAAAACTTATTTACAAGTGAGTGTGACCAGATTTCATTAAAAATAATTATTGTTAATAAATAATTATTATTACTGTTTTCAATAAACTTGGAGTAGGCCTACAGACATAAAAATATACCTGGATATATAATCTGTACTTTTTGTTGCAAAAAATTGCATTGAAGAAATTTGTTTATGTTTTATTAATACATAAATAACCCAATATGTTCCTTAGTTTTTTGTATAAAAGAATTAAATATTAAAAAGTTAAAATTATTGGAATCAATACTTTTAACTTTTCTGAACCAGAAATTTATTATTTTTAAGTATAATACAAAATATTTTAATCCAATTTCTATGCTGAAATACTAATACACATATGGATACGTACCTTAAGTAAAAGAGGACAAATTACGTTCAGTTCGCACAGGTCGTGATTAAAAATGCTTAGTTTTAAATTTTACAGTAAAACAGTAAAAACCACGCAAAGTCTCGTAACCAAAGCGGGAAAAAACTCAATTAGTCGAAATAAACACAAATATTACTAATTGCCTGAAAAAAGAGTTTACTCAACAGATCAAAGAGTTATAGAAAAGTTCTCTGAGTTATAGAAAAGTTCTACCAGCAAAGTACATTTAACTGATGTTTTCTATGGTTTGTCCAAAATCAGTTTTAGAATGTTTAGTTACAGCTACGCTTCACACAAAGAACAGCAACAAATAAATTGTATAATAGGAAAATGAAGCATAAAATTGTTACTGCGTGCCATTAGTGCGTCTATCCACGAGATGCTCGTTATTATCTTAACGTTTGACTCGTTGAGAGTTGTTTTTTTTCTCTCTCTCTCTGTATTTTTTTGGTTATTTTGCTTCTCAGGTGTTTGAAAAAATATTAAGAAACTAAATTAGTGCAGGCAAGTTAGTATTTAATGATGCTCTTACCAATGGCTGCTGAGAATTTTAACCGTTTGCTCGGACCGGTCTAACGGATCTCTTCAGCGCCATTAAAATGTAAAAAGTCGTAAAGTAAAAATTGGTAGGGCGTAACGTTTAAATAAAAATAACAAATAAGATTGTTACAGCTGAAAATGATCGGAAAGGAAATACCTTATTTTAAATTGTAAATCTTAATTTGTCATAAAATATAATATTTTAGATATAGTTGATATCTATAATTGAAAACTTTTCGTTTTGTATAAAAAATATGTACATATACATAATTATTTAAAAATAAATATATTAAATAATTTAAATTTTCTTCGGAACATCATATCTTAATATTTTTTAAAGCTTAATAAAATATTAAACTTGCAATAATATCCCCTAATCCACATACCAAATTTAATAGCACTTGGATATGGCAAGTTTTTAGAGAACTATGACGCTTTATACCCTTTTTGACTAGTTACAGGGTATTCAAAATGTAGAACTATTCGTGTAGTGGGCAGCTAGCAGACATAAGATGAACAGTCGAGTGTGTGGTAATTAGAATTAAGAAGCATTAAAAAGAAACTCAACAAAATTCACACAATGCGTTCAAAGCGAAAGTCGTAAATAAAGCCATAAAAACGTAAAAATGTAAAGCCAGTGACTGTTTTTTCCTGGTTCTCTTACAGTTTTTCTGTTTTTCATTTTTGGGAACTGTGGAAACTTAATTAGTATCCAGAGGCAAAAAAGAGAGAAGAAAAAATAAAACTGCCAGGCGATAAAGCCCTTTTGCAAGATAACAATTAGTTTGGGTGCCAAAACTCAAACTAATTTATGAATCCACCTTGTTGACAATGCCGTTTTAGACAGCTCGTAAAAAACATTTCGAGAGGCACATAAAATAATGATAATAACTAGAACACAATGCAGCTAGGGAGTTACGGTCGGAGAACAACCGGGAACAGCTGCGTGGGCGAGCTGACTATAAAAACAAGAAACCTGACCGAGGTCTCGGAATTACAAGCTCGATTGATTCGCAATGCCCGTGCACAAAATGCATTGCTTATTATTTTACAATTCAAATACAAATACAAATTTATTTATATATAGATTTATATATGTATATGTATATATGTATATTCCTTCCTTCTTTTTGTCATCTATAATCCCGCATGGTATGGATTGGGCCGTTCTTTCTCTCTGTCGCTCTCTGCTCATCGGGGATAATACCCTGCGCGAGCTGTTGACATGCAATTTGTTGTCCTCATCCTGAGCCGCACATCCTCTCTCTTACCAGCACTCCAACCCCAAAGGCGCATACAATTGACATTTGCTTTGGCAGTGACAATGGCGGCGGATTTGGTTGCGAATGCGGATTTAGCTGCAGGGACTAGAGACGTGAGACTTGGCATTACAACTGCAACGGCAACAACAGCCGCTCGGCTTATACAATTGTAATTGGCCATCCTTATTTTGAGGGTTTCCTCTTTGACAAATATGAAGAAAGTTTTGCGGAAAACATGATTAATGCGGCGTGTTTCAGGCTTATGAGTAGCGTAAATATTTGTCAACTAACTTGATTTATAAACAATACTCACAATATTCAACTAAAATTGTGTTTGTGGTATTTTTATAAAATGTGTCTAGAGTACCATACAGTGTACTATTAATTTAATTCTAATAAAAATATTAATATAAACTATCAAAGTAGTAATAACTAATAACTAACAATAGATTAATTATATATTATATTATATTTAATATTTTTAAAAGATTTTATTTTATTTTATTTTACTATAATTATTGTAAGAAACAAGATATCAAACCAAAAGTAGACCTCATCAAACCTATAGTGTATTTAATCTAAACCAGTATTTTAAATATTTAATATATATGGAATTTTAGATATACCCCTTGAACCTGTAGGTTATCTCCCAGTTAAGAACTCGCCCAAAGAATATTCCTAATTGTTTTGCTGTAGTTTTGGCCTCAAGTATTTATGACCACATGTGGCATATTTATGAACTGTTTATTGTAAGCCAGGCGAAGCTTAGGTAATTCCCAGCGTATAACTTAATTAATTGCAGCTAATGCAATGCCCGGCGCATAAATGAAGGGAGAAGCTAAAGAAAAAGCAACAAGTAAGAACATTGCGGTCGGGTGTAACCGACAGCATAATACTCGTTCACATTATTTGTACACACATACAAAAACCATCTTGAGGACAAAATCGTTTCAGTTTTGAGAAACTTATGGAAATTTGAAATATGGTAGTTTTTTATGTAATAATTGTTTTCATTTTGGTATGATTTTTGGCAAAATATTTAACACTCTCAAAAAACCATTCTCTTTTTTATTTTAATTCTGACAGCTTTAATCGATTAAAAATATACATACATGATTTTTGTACCAAAAATTCCAACAAATTTTATTTCAATAATGATTATGTATAAAATATAGAATTAATATAGGGGACAAAACATAACAAATTTTGGCAAACTTATGAGTTATAGATTCGAGAGCTTTACATGTTAAAATTTTTGTCAATATTTATCTGACAACACAATTCTTAGTGCTTTATCTGGCGCAGATATACGTGGGACCACGTTCACAGTCTTTAAGCTTTAATATCGCCGAAAAAATTGAGTTCATACCGACTGCAAGACGGGTTGCATTACTTAATATACTCTTTTCACTTGGTGAACGAGTATAAAAAGCTGCGATAAAAGCGAAGCAACAACAACAAGCAGACATGGCAGCTGGCCAGAAGCAGGAAATAGCCAAATGGAGATGCTGCAACAATAAAAACTAAAAACATATATATAACAAAAATTAAATTAAATATGAAAAGTGTAACATGAGCAACAGCAGTCGTTGGGTTTGTAGGCGGTGGGCGTTGTATTAATATGAGAATTTAATAAAATATGCTTAATGTAATTTTTGCAACCAGCTACAAGAGCAACAACTCCAACGGCAACCGGAAGCACTTGACCCACAGTGGAGTACACGAAGAATCCACACAGATGCTGAGTGGACACTGAAGCTTTGTGGGTGAGAGGGGATATCACACGGAGTAACATGGACTAGTCCGAGTAGTTTGTGAGTAATCTGGCAGTCGAGTGGCATGCACTGCTGCCTTAAGGCCTGGCTAATTGGGTCAGCTCAGGGCCTTAGCTCTCTGTGTGTGTGTGTGTGTGTTGCGACTGACCGGATGTGTCGGCCAGAAGAAAATTGTGAGCTAAATACTAACTGAATTTAAGGCATTTATCTAAATTATTTGTGTTGCATTCAACTCTCAGACTAATTGTTAGTACAGTCAAGTAAAAACTCTAAGCAGCAATTATATAAATTTTCATTTATATTTATATTCACCGACGTATGCCAAAAGCTTAAAAGTTATATCAACAAATTGTGCGCAACAGTTAGGATTACCTCAAGCGAAATGCATTTAGTTCGAGATAAATTTTAAAATATTATATTCAGATGACTTTACTCTTTAAAGAGAAATGCTTACAGTTATATAATATAATATAATGAACTCTTTAAGTCTCCTTCTCTCTCTTTCTCTCTCTTTTTCCACATTGAAATTAACATAACAGTTCATAATTAAAACAAATTTAAAAAAAGTAAATGAATTGATTAAAATAAATTCCTTGTTCTGTTAAATTTTTCAGGCAACATATATAAAATATTTATAAACCAACTTTTTTTAATTTTTGCAGACTTCTTTTACTCGGCTAGTCAAGCATTTATTAGCTCTTTTGTTCAGCTTTTTTTATTCGTTTGTGTGGCTGCCAACTGCATTTCAGCTGCCACTGGAGGCAATCATTAGTGACATTTGAACACAAGCAGCAACAACAACAATGACGAGGCGCCACCCACATATAAGATGCCAGCTTAGCTTTTCAAAATCAAAACGCACTTTTCTTTGACTTTTCTCGCTTTTTGCTTTGCACAGTTATATAAAAAATAATGTTTATAAATATAAAACATTTCCATGGGCTGACGATTTGACAGGTTTCGACCGACATGAAACCTGAAACGCAAACGACGTTGCATTTGAAGTGAGGAAGTGCGGCACGAAAAGCTATTCGGCATTGCCACTTACAGGGGCACGTTTCCCTGGCCCCTCCTTTCCTACCCACGACCCACTGTTTGTATGTATATGGCGAGTAAATTATGCGTAGTCGTTGTTGATGTTCTTGTTGTTGCTCGGTTTTAAATTTCAAATGGTTTGGATTTGCCAAGCCAAAGCAGCAACAACAAACAACGAGGTTCAATCACACACTCACACACACGCACACACACGCCACACACAAACACACTCAAACACTCAGAAAGCCACGCAACAGCGAATTGCATTCATTATGTTTATGTTTGTGCTTTACTGTTGCTCTCTCACTTACACATAAAGTGCCGGTCTCCCTCACTCGCTTGCTCGCTCTCTTTCACTCACTCTCTCTTTCTGGCTCTTGACGACTTGACTGACTTATTTGCATTTTTCGTGCGCCAAAAATGGCTAAAAATACTTGACTAATGTTGTGCCTGGTTGATGTTGTTGCGATTGTTGTTTTGACTGCACGGATTTAATAGGATTTTAGTGCATTGAAGTGATTTTTCAACGCTGGCTGATGATGATGTTCACATTGTTGTTGTTGTTGTTGCTGTTTTTGAAGCTGTTCTCGTTGTTGTTGATGCTGATGTAAATGGTAAAATGGACTGCGACTTTGGCTCTCATGAGTTATGCATGGTTCAAGCTTGGCAGGTAGAACAGAGGGAAAGAAGGTCAGCACTGGAACACCAGCCAAATGTAGGCAGGATGCGTGGGTAATCCTTTCTAAAAGCGACTCTAGTCTTTCATAATGGACAGGTCATTAATAAGGCCAACTAGTTGAGGGCCTAAACAAGAAGAAGGGCTAAGGCTGCGACCCCATTGAGCAGCAGATTTCCTGGCTTATGTGGCCATTTTGTGAACGGAAAGTATTGCATTGTTAACAAGCTAAACAAATTTTAAATTTAAATTCCTAATCGAACTTGTCTTAAATCGAAATAGTGCAAAGCTCAGGCAGTGCCAAGCCCAATCTATTTTCCTGTTCCACTTTTAAATGGTGACAGTTACAAATCAAATATATTCTTAAGCGACTAGTATTTTCAAAGGTAGTTTCATACTACTGAGTTCCTTATTTAAATCGTTCTATGACTGTCTAACCACTGTCGAACCAGTTGTACACAGTTTAATCAGTGCTTGACAGAACCTTAAAAACCACTTTTGCAATTAGGAAATGCATAACCAAATTAGTTCGCAATTTACAGAACCAAACAACCAACCCGGTTTTCGAACCAGTCAATTCTTATTAATTGATCTTTTACCTAACCAAAAGAACTTTCCCCAACCAAAATAATTAAACACTGAACTAGTTATTAACAAATTCAAATAATTCTTAACGCTGATCTGAATCAGTTATATAGTATTTTAAACTAAATTTCAGGAAATACATTTAAGAATTACACAACAATTAAGATGTTGAATATAAAATCTAAAAATAGGGGAAATTACTATATGTAAATTTTAAAAAAAAATATGTATAATATATGTATATTTCTTATTTCGTCTTTCTTCACATATACCCAAAGAGGAGCATAATCCGACATCTTCTTTAAATTGAGAAGTAAGCAGCATTCATTTCGACACTGTCTGACAGTTCAAGGAAGTTGAGCTTAACAGCATTTCCCACATGTCCGAAGGGCACACGAGCCCAGAGACTGAGAGAAAGACCAAATAGAATGAGAGGAAACTAGTGTAAGAGAGCTCCATTGTTTGGAGCTTGGACTGGTGGCAAATTTATGGCTTGCCTTTGGCTACTAATGAGTTTGTCGGCATCCGTCAGGGAGTTGAAGGGCGTTGAGACATGTTTTGGTGCGGCCGGAGAGGTGGAGTGATGGGGTGATGGGGTGAGTAGGGGAGTTCCCGTTTAAGCCGTGGCGCCGGCCTTGAGGTCCCTGGCGTAGAAGCCTCATAGCCTCGTGTAATGGGTTAAAAATGCGTAAACGATTATGGGCATCGTAAGCTTCTTAGACATTTGCATCGGATTTGCCATAAATTGAGTTGATGGAAAGATGGGGTTTGGAGAGGTCGCAGAGTCGGAAGCAGAGTTGTTGGCGGAAGCATTTTGATTGATTTACATACACACACACACACACACACACCACATGAAGTAAATGCAGTGGGCCAATAGAACTCAGTGACTTCCTTCTCTAAACAGCTCATCTTGTTGCTGGTCATGAGCTGGTGCTGCTGGAATTTACCATACCATAAAGCCAAAATGTGGCCGTATTTCTTCAACTTCCGGCATTAAGTGCACACAGCAGCAAATTAATTAAGTGACGTTGCCAGACTGCTGCGACCTGCCACAAGGATGAAAATCACAATCCAAGGGAGGGACGTGTTGTCAAATTAATTAAACGCACACCAGCGACAACAACTGGCAGAGAGAGAGAGAGAGAAGCTACCTTGTTGTTGTTTTGGAATTTGGCAGTGGCTTTTGTTAGGCTTTCGTAATTTACACCTGTCCGTGTTAATCCAATCGAAAGCAGTCAGAAACAGCAAAGGTACCCAAAACTAAACAAAATCTAAAGAGCTCTGCTCCCACATGTCTTTTCAGTCAATTGATTCCAGACCAGAACGTACCGTATTGTTGACATAGGTTTCAAGCTTACGCATAGTACAAAACTATTTCAAACAACCGATCTGCACAAAAACATTTCCTTTGGATTTTTGTAATTGTTTTAAAGTTTCTTCCTAAAAACATCTTTTGAATTTTCTTATTCGTACTTATTTATTATTACACGTAGGTACGTAGGTAGAGGAATCCAGAATCTATACATGCTGGATCTTTCTTAATATAAGAACATATATTTTATTTCGAGAGTGTTTTCAATAATTCCAAAATTCAGTAATTTAAAACTTAATTATACGAAAGAATCTATATATTTTTCCATACTTTCAATGTACTTTGTTTTTGTCGTTCCATTTTTTTTTAATGTATTTAATTAAACATTTAATTCACATAAATATTAAAAAAATGCAATATTGTTGTATCTGATGTTGCGAATCAAAGGATTGAAGACAAATTTGTTTAAAATTCTCTTACAATAAAAACAAAAACTGAGAAATAATAAACACAAATTTCCCTAACTAAAATCTCGAAATAGTTTTTATTTTTATTTTATTAAACTCGTAATCCCAAATTTTGTCAATTTCGGCATATATAGTACATACTTTTTTTTTGGCTTTTCATCAAACATTTTCTCACATTCTGCTAGCGTAATACGTACAAGTGTCGATTTCAAATCCCAGTCACTAAAAACCAAATAACTATGTACCCAATCACAAGTTGCAAACGATTCAATAAAACTAAGCTGCAAAATTGCTTTTTAAAGCTTTGAAAGACATACTAAAGGATGGGAATAAAACACATATCAATTCCGAACATCAGGCAATATTGCTTCTGTCTCTCCTCTCTCTCCCGCTGTCACCACTAATATTTTGCCTAATTTCCACAGTAACGACTCCCTAAGCTGCCCTCCTTCTCCGACCTGGCTCCCTCCCACAGAGCTCAATAAAAAAAACTATGTCACCAAAGGATTTTCGTGTAGCTTTTTTCTATTTGGAATGAAAATGTAACACATTCGTGGTCCACACAATTGAATCCACTCGAGAAAAGTTGTTTAAGCTGGCCTACAAACATTTATTGGGTCTGGGCTAAGCGTTTTTCCTGACTTTTTTTGTGTCCCGGGCAGTTAAAAGTGAAAATGCAAATGCCAATGGAAATGAAAATGATATGCAATTATGGATTTCATAACGAACGAAAAAACATCTGAGAGATACATTACCAATTTGTGGCTGTGAATTTGATTTGATAAAGTGAAAAATTGCTATTGGCGGAAATGAATTTCAAGAGAAATCATTAATATATATATTTTACTGGATGCTTTCCTCACCTATTACACATTCGTAAAAATTCATTAAACCCTTTACATTTTAATGCATACTGAGTATTAAAAATAGTACGCTGATTATTTCTCATAAATGCTGTCGAATCTGCGCACTATATTTGTTATTCAATCCATCTCCAAGGATTGAATCAATTATTTCTATAGTTGTTTTTGGATCTGTGACTTGAGTTATTTGAGTAGTTGGCAAATTGCAGCTATTAAATAACTAATTACAATGAAGCAAATGATGACAACATTTATCTGTCTGCGGCAAGCAACACTTTTGCCATACACATAAATAAATTAAATAATGAAATTTACTAATTGCCAAATGCAAAATGCAGTTGGGTCAAAACTTTTGAGCTTTAATTTAATTTTTAATGTTTAAGTTTTGACCAGCATAAATAAAGATGTTCGCACACACATATGGGAATTGAAATCTTGACTGTGGCATCTTTGCAGTAAACCAAATGCCAATATTTGTCTGGCCTGAGCTGAATGAGTGAACGAGTGAGTGTGTTTTGAATGTTCATTTAACCTCTTTGCCACTGCTGCTGCTGGCCAACAAGATTTTCAATTAAAATTGATTTTATGCAAATTTTCAATTAGTCAAACACATTTTATCGTCAACAACAAGAAATGGCTAACAAACAACATGCTAACAAACAGGACGCTCGGCAGGATATTTGCTTGGGCCTGGTTGGCTCATCATCTTCAGACATGGCCAAAAGACTTTTGCAAACCACTTGAGATAAATAGATTTTAAGTTGCAATCGCTTTTTATATGTGTTTGCTCATGTATTTGTAATATGTGGCAATGTGTTCCCCTCACCATCTGCCTCGACTGTTTCTGATGATGATCGCAAACTTGTGCGGAAGCTATGGCCATGGAGACAGAGTCTCTTGAATGCTGATTAAGTAATTGCATTTGCCCAAAAATTTTACAACATTTTGGCGTTGACTTCATTTGCGCTGCCTTTCAGCGTCAATTACGAGCTGAGCGACACAAAAAAAAATAAATAAAGATACAACTTCAGAGTTTGTATATATAGTTAAATAAATATATATAACAACATTTACATGTGTGTGCGTGTGTATATGTGTCCATCGCCTAATGTTTTGCAGCGCTCACTAATTGCATTAAAATCCCGCTGCGCCCCTGTCCACGAAAAAGAAGGACTCCACAGTCTGGCTCTAGCTAAATTATACAAAACATGAAGGAATAACTTTATTATCAACTGTAAACGAATCCTTAAATACCCTTATTTTTACTATAACTGCTGAGACAGCCATGTAAACTAAAAAAGTATACAAAGTATTTCACTGCAGTAAACTTGAAAAGCATTAATTTTAATAAAATAAATAGATGTGCACACAAAACTTGGATTTATAAAATAATAATATACTTCGTATAAATATTCTGTTTCTATTTTAATAAAATGTTATATTAGTCCTTTTTTTAAGCAACTTCATTTAGATTTTATAAATATTATATTTTTGAAAAGTCCTATTTATGCTTGACTTAATTTTGATTTACAAAATTACATACTTATTCATAAAATACAAATACATGAGCTTAAAAACACCACGTTTATTTAATGGTACTGGATACTCTGAGTGTAATATTTAAAAATAGTAGTACCTTAAAAAATATTATTTTAAATACAGCCATAAGATGAATCCATACAAATTTATATTAATATAGATCAAAATATGACAGCGGACATTTAAAGAATTTTATAGGAAATCTGCCCCCTTTATACGTTACACACTTCTCAACCAAATTAAAATACCCTCTAATTGCAAGTGTAAAATAAATTAGACGACGGCAGGCAACAGACAGTTGGATAGTCGGATAGTCAGATATAGTCGTATAGCCTGTGCATTGCCACACCCGCCCCATAGAGAGCGTATATAGGTGGAGCCTCTCATCCCCTCTCTCCCCGTCTTTTGCGCTATTAAGCTGCAATTTGGTTGCATGTCACTTTGAAAATGCTTTCAGACATTGTTCCCAGGCTACTTCACATGATGTTTTCCATTAGTCAGCTGCGAGTCAAGCACCTGGTAAACGTTCCCCTTTGTCCACGTGACGTATGCTTAATTTGCACTTAACTGTATTCCCAGGAGCAGAATAAGCAGCAGGTTGCCAAATGCCAAGCAGTTTTCTCAAAGAGGTTTTGAAAACGCAAAAATAAAAACGGACGCGGTTCTCCAAGAAGAATTTCTGGACTAAAAGGAAATAAGTATGCTAAACGCAACTAGGGTTAGAGATCCCAACTCAGAAGAATACATTTTATCAACCATGCTTTTGGACATAATTAACCAATTTGCCAATAACTAATTTACTATAATTTCATTTTTGTTTAAACGTTATTAATATTTTAGGTATTTTTCGGCTGTAACCAGAACTTTTATAGCTTCTTATTATACTTGGCTAAAGGTTTAATATTGATTAAGTATGCCCTGTTTTATGCACAAAGTACACACACAACCGCACACACACACACACACATACATTTAGTTGAACAAAAATCATTTATTAGCTTATCACTGACAAACTGATATAACATCCAATGCGTATGACATCAAAGTAATAAGCCCATGAGTCAAAGACCCGTACAGAATTTACAGAAATTGCAAACATGTTTTGCAATTAAGTTACGGTTTTTGTTGTCCAAATATTGGCACTTACATTTTCAATAAATGTACCAGCTCCAACGCCAGGAGACAACTCATTTGCATCTGTATGCATATTTGCTCAAGCTGAAGAAGCCAAAGGGTTGGGGAAGACACTCGGCAGCCACAGAGCTCAATACGTTTCTTCTGGCATTGAAAATAAAGTCAGTTCTCGAGTGTAGAACACGCTCAATTTAGTTTAGAGGGCGGCGTATCGAGTGCAAGGGGAGTAGACAGTTGAAAGACAAACAACAATGGCACGCACTGATTTGGTCAGGGAACAGCAAAAGGACACCACATCTGGACACAGGAGTAAATAATGTGAAAGAGACAGCAAATGCTGCTGACAACACTTGAGCTTTGATTGGCTAAAAGACAAGGCCCGGCCAATTAGCCGTGTTGCCAGCCAGACGAGGCTGAAATGAAGCTGAAGCGGATGGATGATGCACAGACTACAGCGTTGAATGCTTCACTAAGTGCATGAATAAATAAACTGAAGTCACTTGACTAGTTGTCTAGCCTCCCCGTTTCCCCTTCTCTGCCCACCGCAGACACTGTCACAGTCAACACATGTTAACAACTTGATGGCCAAAAGTCAAATGGCTTAAATGCCCAGCACATTGTAAGCAAACAGCGTTGGCCCCAACGGCCAAAAACAAAGACGACAAAAAAAAAACACCGAGCCCACAGAGAGGAACATATGCAAATACAGGCAAATAAAATTATTATTCAAATTTTTGGCATGTCCCATGAGCGTTAAACTAACAGCTACGACTACAATGGACCACTTGGACCTTAACATGAGCCTTGTTCTTCATGTTGCGGCTGTCACTCTCAACCATTCTCCTCCCGCTCCCTCTGTCCCAATATCTGCCTCTTTTCAATGGGGTGACAGTCCAAACAACTTCAGAAACGCTTCATAAAACCCAAGTTCCTGAGGCAAAATGTTAATAAAGATGATGATGATGATGATGGTTAGAGTACTGGGCAGCTCTTCTAGTTGGTTGACAATTTGAAATGAAGCGATCAACAGTTATGTCCTGATGATTGCCTTAAATATGCACAGTGGGACAAATTGAAAAACTGGTAAAGGCATTGGGGAATTTGTTTGTAAAAATAATGCAGCCAAATTTTTCCAAACAAATTTTTTTTATAATGACCAAATCATAAAAGCTGAAAATAATGTTAATTAACAGCATACGCTTTTTAAAATACTTCTAGCACTTCTTACACTGAACATTTAATTCCTGGTACTTAAGAAGCTTTTATAGCTACATTTACAAGAAGAACTGTTTTAGTATAATATTTAGATAATTTCTAAATCGCAAATTTGGTATATGTTAATATCAGAGCTGTTGTCTTGTTATATAACTTTATAAAGTTACATTGTTTGTCCAGTGGAATAAATATTTTTTTAATATTTTACCATTAGTTTTAACAATAAAAAAGAAGCAAAATATTTATATTCCGCTTTGTGAACCAAGTATAAAACTAAACACTAAAGTTTGTAGTAATTATTGTATCAAGCGTCGTGTCATTATTAATTGAATAGCATTTTGTAAACTTTTGCTTTCTTTTGAATACCCTGCAAAATGTCAATCACAGTACGCCCTGAAATACGCCCTGTCTCTAGCATTAAGCCAGTTCACTTTGTTTTAGGGGCAAAAATGCAACCCATTAGCTTGGTCCAAATGTTCTCAGGCCGCAAGCAAACGCTAGACAACAAAAGGTCAGCTCCTTCTGGTCGAACTTGTTCAGACAGCCAGACAGTAAAGTGTTACGCCCACAAATCACGCCCCGTACATGGCAACCACACGAAGAAAACAAAACCCGAGAGCCACCCAAATGGCAACAAGAAACAAAAAAAAAAAAAGAAGCAAAAAAGAAGAAAAATGACAAGAATTTTACAGCCAGTCAATTATGGCCAGGGCCAGGCTGCAATACGGACGAGGCGGACAAAATCGGACAAAACGGATGGTTCGGGCTTTTGCTATTGGGGTCTGGTCTGGACTGGTGGCACCGGCTAGTTCTGGTAGCCACGAGCACCAAGCAACAAACCCACGACGAAAAGCAAAAGTTGTTACTGTCTCATTGTTTTTGTTTTTGTTGTTGTTGTCTGTGTTGTAACCAAAACGCGCATTTTCCATGCGATTGGCAGCTAGCAGGAAAAAAAACAGCAGTAGCAGGCAAAAAGTGGCCAAAAGCGAGAAGGGAAACGAGGCGGACCAAATCGACATATTGACAGACTAAATGGAGTTGTGGGTTTTGAGTAGTAAATCAAGTTAGGCACTGGCACCGTACACACACACACACGCACACACACACACACACATAGATCATTGCATACATAAGCGAAAAATTGCATGCCGCAGAGAATTTACAAAGGAATCCGACAAAAACATTACACAAGAATTCTCAAGTGCGGCCACGTTGAAATTCCGATGCTCTCTTACGTGCTTTTTTACTTACTTATTTATTCTGTTTGATATATTTCAACATTTTGCTCTTGGATTTATCAAAATTAGCATAGCATTGCAAAAGTATTTTATTTTGTTTATAAATAAAGATGTTTTAATTAAGGAAGAAAAACTTGTTCAAAGAGAAGAGATGCATTTTTGTGCTAAATCCAATTTGTTTGCAATTAATATAATCATTTAATATTTCCCTCATTTTATTTTAAATATTCACTCATAATATTATATTATTACTAAAGCCTTTTTAAGCTTTGTATCATAAATATTGTTATAAACATATGGGATATAATACATATGTTTTATATCTAATAGATGTACATTTGACCAATTTCATACGAAGTTCATTACTCAAACCTTATCAGAATCTAAATTATATCAACTTTCGTTCTAATCAATTTTATAAAATATTTAATTTTTCTTTATTGTATTTCCTTCGCTAAAAAAATAACCAACTAACTCAACTAGTTCATAAACTATTCAGCAGCTTTTGGTGATTGTAAATTCGCATCCTTTTTAAAAGTCGAAATCTATAAATTATTATAGATTTATTTTCTAAATAAAGTACTTATAAAATTGTCGATCGTTCAATTTTATTATTTTTTTTAATGTTATAATCTAAAAGCTTAATTCCTTAAATTATTATTCTGGAAAATATATATTTGCAAATCAACTTTCTTTTAGAAAAGCGAAGATCGTTTTAGCATCATATATAATATTTTCCGGACACATCATTTACCACATTCTTGATACAACCGTGTAGCAAATATATTTATACATATGTGCAGAGGGATACTGTTAATTTAAAAGTTTAGCTATCCTCTTCACGTTGACAAGAAGTTAACTCCCTTACCCAAAGAAGAACAAAAAAAAGTGCCAAAAGTCAAAGCCAAAAGGTCTAAAAGCTTCGTGTTGTCTGGTGGTCCGCTTGGGGACACTGTTTGGGGCAGCTTTTGTTGTCTGTCAAGCGGAGTGGCCAAATATGGTTGTTAGATTGCTAGACAGGAGTTCTAGGCGAGGCCAGGGAACAGTGCACCCACCACCTCCAGCGCCAGCTCCTGTGCCAGCTCTTGATGCATTGAGGCATTTGCATATTTTTGCTCGCCAAGTTGTGTTTTTGTTTCGTGTCTTGTCTTCTCCTGGGAGCTGTCTTTGGTCACTCGCCTGGTGGTTGGAGCTGATGGCCAGCCTTTTGCTAGTTTGCACAAAATCAAAATCAAAGCCAAAGTTCGTTTATTGCCATCGTCGCTGAATGTGGCTGCCGCTCGTCAAATGTTCCACAACTGGCTGCCCCGTGAGACAACTTAGTCAGTTGTTGCCACAGCCACAGCCACAGTCGCTGCCACTGCCACGCATTGTCTCTGCCTCATTCTGTTGCGTTTGTTGTTTGCACGCAAATATGAAAATCACAACATGCTCGCCGGTTTCTGTTCAGCCTTTGGCCAGAAGGCTCCCAAAATCCCACGCGGTAAATTCGACCGATGCGCCACTTGAGGGAATATTTATGCAAAGCCTCTCCCAGTATCCACACAACTCGTTAAAATTGCGTTGCATTCATTGTTTCAGTCACATTGATCAATAAAACATGAGACAATTTCGTTTTGATGGAACTTCGCGAATGCATTTTGCCATTAGGTAACCAATACGAAAAACTAAAAAATGATAGTACGGTCGAAGTCAGCTCCTTCTGGGGCTTATACATGTCGTGGCAAAGTAACAATACCCTCTGTAAGCGTGTATAAAACATATATTGAAAGGCATTTTTATAAATTAAGTACAAAATAAGGTATATAATTCCTTATATAAAAATTCGAAATTATTAAACTACTGAACAATTCAAATAACAAAATAGACTTAAAACCGAAAAATAAATGAATATCCCATATAGATATTTTGTTCCTTATTTTAATAAATTTTTTTATTTCCTCAGTAGAATATATAATACTACCTACTAAGCGTTCACCAGCTTCAGTAGCTTGCATGATTTATTATGTTCTATTTGTAATCGTCTAGTCTAACAATAACTTAATTAGCAGCAAACCGACAAACACTCCAGTTGACCCTGCACTGACCTTAAAAACCGACGCATCTAGGAGCCCTAATTCTATCTTTTAATGCATATATGTAAGTGTTTTTGTGTGTGCATGTGTGGGCAGCCATAAAAATCAACAGTTACGTCAAACAAGGCCCCAAAGTGCAGCGTGTTTGCCTAATTGGCAACCAGGCAAAAGGTTCCTAAAGTGCAGTTTTTCGAAGAAGACGACGGCAAGAGTTGGGTAGTTTTTCTTTTAAGTGTTTTTTCTATTTGTGATTTTTGCAGTGTAAACTCAAGACCGTGTGGCAACGTTCTGGCAATGCATAGTCAAATGTGCGGCGCATATTTGTGGAGCCAACCTCAGCATTTATTGACATCTTAAGGGCGTGGCTGGTCGAAGAATTTACTACAAATTGGCAGACCGACAGCAGCTGCCACATGCCACATGCTACTTGCCACTCGAGTCGAGGTTGTGCTCAGTTGCTTGCTAGCTTTTTATGCAACTTTCATTAGTTTTGAGTGGGTGATTCTTTTGTTGCCCCCGCCTGCCACCTCTACACCTGCCACGACTGCCTTGACTTGGGTCGCCTGCCAGTTCAGAGTTCAAGCGACCAAAAGCGCCCAACGGCATTGTTTCAAGTTACCAAAATTTAATTAGACAAATTCTTAATTGATATCATATGGCCAACGCCCAATTGTCGGCTGCTCTCAGCTTTTTGGGTAAAGTGCAACGAAAAGTTGCACGTTCAACTTGCCGCAAGGCACTACGCCAATTATTTGCGTCTACCCCATGAAATGTAAAGCCACCAACCAAGTTCTTTACAAAGTCCAGCACAAGTTGCTTAGCCACAGAATGGGGCAATTAGGAAGTGTATCTCAAAGATCCTCATAAGTATTAAAGTTATTTGCAGGGTGTTAAAAGTAAAAAAATTATTTTGATGTAAGTCCAATATCATAATTCTCACCAATGTTGCATTCCCAAATTTCTTCATTTTTACTTATGGAATAAGTCTATCAAAAACAAATTTTTTGGTACATTGAGTAATTTCGAACTGTTTTACATACAAAAAATAACAATTAAAAAGTTTGTGCCCAATAAATTTTATAACTTCCAAATATAACATAAATCTGTAAAAAAAACATTTTTTGGGATGTTTAAAAAAAAAACTGATAACCTGTATCTAAATTTTTATTAAATTGACTACTTAACAACTTAGTAGAATTATATTTTGGATGAATTAAGCTGGATTTTAGAAGATCTAGCACTTGCTTTAGCTATTTAAATCAAAGCGCATTTGAGTCCTAAATAAACAAGCGCATAATTAAAGCGCTTCAAAGCCAAGGGCAATAGGAAACATGAGCTAAACGCTTGAAACTAAGCCAACAAAATGCCCCGCACCCCCACTCATAGCCCCTCTATAATAGGACTGTCTAACTGTCTGTTGCCATGTATTTAACATTTGTATTTTAAGTCAAAGCAAAAGCGCAGATTTTAACAGCGTGCAGGTGAGAAAGGGGAGTGTAAAGGGTTGCCTCTGATTGTCTAACAAGTGGCTGCCTGGCAATAAAGCAGCTCTGGACTGTGTGTGTATGGGGCTGTGTGTGCAGGTATGTGTGTGTGTGTGTATGCGATGGGATTCGCCTGTGTCGAGTGTTGTCAATGGCAGGCGATAAGCAAAGTGAGCATAGAGAAGAACTGTGGGGGATTTTATATCTATGTATATATACATATATAATGTGCCTGCAGGTTGTAATATTAATTGTTTTTATCGTTGAGCTCTGGGCGAGCCAGTCAAAGGATTCACTACACTCACTAAAACGAATTAACAAACGACAAAAACAAAAGTGAGAGTGCTCTAGTCGAAACTGACCGACTAGTACTTACCCTGTAACCCGCTGCTAGCTGCCGAAATTCGAAATTTCGTTCCTATATGGAGAAACCTGAAATTGTTCAGATCTGCGTTGATATACATAAAAAACAATCTGCTAGATGGGCTAAATAAATTATTTAAATTATATATAAATTATGGGTTTATTCCATGGTAAAAAATAATATCTATAGAAATATTTCAGTCCTCGTTATCTAAGGTGTTAAGCATTTTATTGAACAGCGACGATCCGGGTTCGAATCATAAGCTAGTGAATGAATGTAGTGATTATCTTAGCTGAAGGCCATAGCAGCCAGTACTATTTAAAAAGAGTTAGGTTGAGAGTTTATATTTATATCCTATACTTTAAATAAATAAAAAAAATATAAAATCAAAAATAAATAGAGTTTCGTTGATAGCTGATAACTATATCCTATACTTTACTTAAATAAATATATATTACAAATTGCAGTCTCCAGCTGTTATCGTTTTCGAAATCTTCGTATTTGTACAGATTGGCAGATTGACATGATTTTGTAAATGTTTCCTTTTCCCTTCAACGCACATTTCCAGTATACCTTTTTTGTAATCAATTTCAACGGCTACAGGGTATGAAAAATAGAATATCGAAGCGAATGGCAAACTGGTCAAAGCGATATTGAATGTCTTTGACAGCCGCTGGCACAACCACCTTGCCTCCTACTCCGCCACTTCAGATCCAACTCCGAAAAGTATGCTTTCAATTTGCAATTAAGCGCCGCGTGCGCCACGATACGGCCAGGACATAGCCAGGACATTGCTTTGATTCAATTAGCCGGCAGCAGCAACAGCAGCCACAGCAGCAGCTGCCAAGACACGCAGCCAAAACAGCCTAAACCACATGATCCGACAAGATTCTCGTTTCATTAACGCTGCGAAATTCGATTAATTGAGCATTTGTGCGGCTTTGCGAACTGCGCGGGGGCTAGTGGGCGTGGCAGCGCACGCATTGAGAATTCGCGACACGACGACTGCCCACAGCGTCAGTTGTCGCCAACAATTGTCGCCACTTGACAGGACAAACTTTGCCCATACCTCCTTACTCTATCTCTCTTCCCGCCCCCTCCTTCTCTCTCACTCTGGCAATTCTCTCATCTCACTGTTTATCTCCTCCTTCTCCACATGTCACCTTGTGTCAGTGACGTTTACCGGCCTGCTTTTGACTTAATTTGATTAAAAGTTTTGTCGCTGGCAATTGAAATTCGCCGCTCGACATACAAGTTCCTCCTCACATTGTTAGCGATTTTGGCAGCCGGCGTTCACTCACTTCCCCACCATTGATTTAGGCCGCAGCAAAGACAAATTGAATTTCTGGATAAGCACTTGGCAGTATCTACATCTATGGCTTTTAATGACTTAATTGTCTGCACAATTAGGTGCCAAGCTTTCAAGATATTCAAAACAATCTTAAGCTGCCGCTGAGCCCATCAAGCCCAATCAACTGAGCGTTTGTATTGAATGTAATAGCAACTGTAATAGCTGCTGGCGGCACCTGTTGTTGATAAGCGGCAATATAAATTAGAGAAGCAAACGTTATCCTTATATTATTCAAATGCGTCACAATGAAGAGGAAGCACTGCAAGTAGCTCAGGAAATATTCAAAAGTCAAGTTTAGCAGGGGAAAAATTAAGCAGAAATCATCTTGGCATAGCGAAAGATCCAACGATATGCAATAATATAATTTAAATAGAATTAAAGAAAATCAATAAGTATGTTATTAGAAAAGCTGCAACATTTATTAAAATAATAGTGCTACAAATGAGCAATCAAACGAGAAATGAGAAAATGAAATGTTACAAAGAAATCAAGACTTAAATTTGTAACGAAGAAATGAAGCGATGTCTCGGCAGGCACCTCCTGTCTACTAGTGGATCGGCTGTGGTAAGCAAATACTTTCTGTGTCGCCTTGACAAATGCGTTACGATAGTAATATTGTAGACAGGAAAAGGAAAAGATCTGATCGGACAGACAAACCACAAGAACTATAACGGACCACAAGCTCTCATTAGATTGGAGAACTAAGATGGTGTTGTTCTCCGTCTTTACGCAACTGATTTAAATAGTTACTTAATAGTTATTCATTTCATACTGAAGACCTAGTAGTGCCCATCGAAGTCAGCAAGCCTGTTGACATTGACTGACTAAAGGCGATGAAAAATATAATATACATGTGGGGAAGCAACTAAATCAATACATACTATAATGGAAAATAAACAAATTATAAGTATATAAAAATTAATGCTGTTTTTTAAATTAAAACTTTACCAACAATTAATGTAATATGAGAAGTTAACCAAACAGAATACTAATCATTTTGTTATAGTAAAAATAAACAAGCTTTTAAATACAGAATGTGTCACCATTGGAGAATTAATTGATCTGCTTCCTGATTTAATCGGCGCATGGCTGGTAAAGTCAAGTGATTTTCAATATGATTCATTGCTTGTCTATGACAATTGACATTTGGTTCATTTGCCTACATTAATTGAGCTTCTATTTAGTTAGGTCTGAACAAATTGATGCCACTGTATGCAGACGGAGATTCATTAGACATGAACAAAGAAATCATTTGCCAAAAACATTTTCCGATCAATTCCATTTAACGCCATCGAGTTTTTTAATTAATTTTCGTTACTTGTTTTTTATTTTTCTATAGAACTCCTTTTAGACAATCAGTATCCGTATTGATTTGTACTGTATTTAACATTAATCCCGCAAAAGTTTCGAGTGCCTTGAGGGTTGCAGTACTTCAATTTACTGATAGACGCCTTTATCAAACGATTTTTAATTTCATTTCTCTTACTGCGCCATCTCTTTATCGCCATCTCCATCTCCAGTTTTGTTTCGATAAAGCGAACATTGCAACATTGTTAACATTTTGTCCAACGGAAAAGGACGACAAGGACTTGTGCGGTCAATAATGAGAAATTCCTTTGGCTGCGCTCTGTAATCAACGACTAAAAAAGAAAGCAAGCCCCGAAAGAAAAAAACAAAAAGCAAAGCAAAGTATTTGCACTCCATTCAATTAAGTAATAGCACAAAGCAAACCCCGAAAAGCTTTGACAACATTGCTTTGCTCAACGAAATCATTTGAATTCTTGACATTTCGTTGGGAAAACTCATAGAGGCAGTAACACCCCCCCGCACATACACACACATACTCGCTTGTTGCCGACATTTAAGCAGAGCATGCACATAATCTTCACTCGGAGGCTTTTGTTTCAGTCGCATCATGAAAGCAAATTCAAAGACTTGAACACTCTTTTTCTTTGACTCCAGTTGCTCGATGTTTTGTTTGGAATGTCAGTTACATGTGTTGAACTTATCTATTAAGTCAACTTTGTGTATGTGCAAGAAAAATATGGTTGTATACAAATTACGCATACACAACGTTTGCTGCAGCTAAGAAAACCAAGCAAGCTTCAGAATAAAAGTGGGCAAGTGCAAAAATGAAAAATAACTCAAATATACGAAGAGCGCGACTTATTCTCTATATTCAGATAGAAATTTTTTAAATAGTTTGTTTACATTTTATCAAAACGTTGTAGAATAAATACTCTTTTAGCATAATATCGTATATATTTGAATGCTAATTTTGAATTTGGCATAAAATATTAAATTTGTATCTTGAGCTGAACCGGTTTGAAACCGAAGCGAAGCTATATTCCTTGAAAATGGTTTGGCTTTTGAACTGTGAATCAAACCACCGAAAACTTTTTTACAGTTTGCAGGTATAATTCATATCAATCAACAACTACTTTTTGTATGGTAAGAAAAACTAAATGGTTTTTGGCTATGTACAATGTACAGGATTTAAATTAAAATTGTCCAGAATTTATAATTGAAATTTTTGTTGTCAATTGGTAAAGATCAGATTCAAAATAAGCTTCTTGCTTCAGTACTTACCCAAAATCTCCGAATTTTCCTACCAGTTCTAATCACACATGAATCATACGTTCCAACAGCACACAGTGCCATTTCACAGACTCATCTTTTGGGCTAATCAAAGCTAAACAATGGCCCAACAAAAAAATTTTGATTACAAGCGCAAACATTTCATTTGCGCCGCACTGCCCGAACTTTCGTCCCAAGGCCATAAAAGTCAAATGTGGCACTTAAAGTGGTCCATTTACTGAGGGGGAGCACGAAACGAGAGCACGTCCCGGGGTCCCACAGGTGTGTTCGAACAACGGACCGAGACCCGGTCCCCAGATCTCTAGCTCTTCAAATTAAATGAAATGCGTAAAAATGGCAACAATTTGATTTTGTCAGATTTTCGGCCAGACAACGCGACGAAGTCGAGGGTCTCCCTCCCCCTGATTTTGCCTAGTAGAAACGCATGTTTCATGCAATCTTCATTCCAGCTACCGACCCGGCCCCTCCCACAACCCCGCACATCCTGCATCGTATTGCACGCGCGGCTCCCAAGTTGCTAATTTAAGTGTAATAATCCTCAAAGCCAAGGAAACGTGAGCCAATTTATATGCAGGCATTAGAGGGCAGTCGTACGAAGAGCTTAGAGGGTGCCGGATGCTGGGTTCGAGCCTCATGGCCGGGGAGTTTTACTTCAAAGTTGGGGGTTGTTGGGTGATTCAGGCTACTGCAATCACCTGCTCTGTTGTTTGGACATTTCCGCATACAAGATACTTCTACTTGCTGCCCCCTCCATCAAAAATTATTAAAAGGCAACCACAACAAACAAACAGTGGCTCTCGCCTCACACGCCTTGTCTCCTCCCTTACCTTGTTAAAATAAATTTAATATTGATTCAGCTTTTGTAATGAGAAACGCGACGTCATCAAAAGACTACATAAAACCCAACAGCCTAGTTTAAAAGCGCTTGTTTTAGATGTTATTTTTGGGGGTGGGTTGTTTAATGTATCCAGGGATGAATGTTGTCTATATGGCTGGTGTTGACCAAGCGCCATTCGCTGTTGTTGCATTTTGCCAGCCAAATTAAAAAGCTCTTAAATTATGCTGATGACCCCTCTTTCCTAAATTCCCTGTCCTTATGCCTAACAGGTTACATTACAGAAGGAGGTTGGGGAGTGTCGGATATGTGGGGGCTTTTCATTATAATGCCGGTCATTCAGCGCAGACACCAAAAGCACTTAACACGTTGCCCGTTTTCATTAACTATAAACATAAATGCCAAAGGGGGCTAACATACGTATGAAAAAAGGGGGCATAACCAAAGGTAGGCCTTGGAAAATGGCAAATTGTGATTTTCAATTTATAGTTTAGTTGTGCTAATAAGCTTTCAGCACGTTTTGTATTAGATGAAACATGAACAGTTTATTTTATTTCCTTAACCAATAAAAATATGTTAATAAAACTGTATTTTACCTGCGTGAATAAATGTTACTGGCAACAGGAAAATACCTAAGATTCCGTATCAACAATTATGTCCGTCTATAAAAAAAAAAACAAGCAATTTGCATTTACATATATTAAGTTCAAGCATAATCAAAATCCTGGAAAACAAAATTTGGATATTTTAACAATTTTTAAATTATAAAATTCCAACACTTAAGTAATGCCAATTTTAGTTTATTCCACATACATATGCGAATTCTTTTCCTTAATCCTCGATAACAATATCAAGAATAATTCATGCTTATTTAAGAATACGTTGAAGATCAAAATGTTCTTAAAATTTAAAGATTTCTTTACCTATATTTTTATTTATTTATGTTTCGATTGTATTAAAACCTATATTATTATAATTTTGTAATTATCATAATACTCGTTCACGAATTGAAAAGAGTATATCGGTTTTGTGCAATGTCCGTCTTGCTGCCCGACTGTCCGTCAGTCCGTCTGTCCGTTTGTCCGTATGAACGCATTTTTTTCTCCGCGATTGAAGCTAGAGACTTAAAATTTTGGATATATACGCCCTTTGGGAGGCTGGCAATTCGATAAAATATCGATAAAATGTAAATATTTCCCGCAATTAAAGATAAGCCACCAAATTTGGTATGTAGATAGGTGATGACCTCCCCCACAGATTGCACCCTGGATATCCCGGCCACACCCAGCGCCCCGCCCTTGCAATTTTGACAAGTAAAGCTCTCAGATCCATAGCTCCCATATTTCAAACTTCCATAACTTTGTCAAAACTGAACCGATTTTTATGTTTGATGGCATTTTCATGATTTCATGATTTTTCATTTAGATTTTTTTACATTTAAAATATATGAATTTTGAAAATAAAATTTTTTGGAAAAAGCATGTATCCTCCCCTCATGTCCGAAAAAAATTTTTTTTCAAAATTAAGAATTGCGAATTTCTCTTTTTAATGGATTGTATTTTTCATAATTAATTAAAGATTAATTCTGCAGAGCACAAATAATGCCTGGCTGAATTTTTTATTACACTGTGAACGAGTATTGCCCTGTCGGTTACACCCGACTGCAACGTTTTTACTTGTTTTTATTATACTACTTTTCAAGCTAAAAACTTTAATTTTTCTACACAGCACCAAAAGCTTTGGACTTCTGCAGCTAGCTTAAATTAAAACCACCTCCTCAAATTCCTATAGCCCTTTCCCCCGCGCACCTCATGCCAATACTTTGGCTTTTGAAAATCTACTTGGCCCGAATGGCATTTAAAGCGCTTTAAGCTTCTGGGTGTGCTGTTGTTTACCGTTTAGCATAATGCCACGCCCAGTTATTTAGAGAGAAGCTCATTAGACGCCCACTTGAAAAAGGGTTACATTTGTGCCTCAAAGGACTTACAGAACTCTAGTTACGTCCATGGCCAGTTTTGGGGTACTTGTCGCATTCCATTTTCGGTTTTCCGACTCAAATAAATGTTGAGTTTTTGATACCGCCCGCTGTGTCAGCACAAAATGAAATGACAGTTGTCTAGAATAGCACCCAAAACCTCTCCCCCATTCACCCCATTTATATAGGGTATTGCTGTGCTGGCAAAACTATTGGCCCGACGTGCCTCACTTTTGATAAACCTCAACCCTCAACTCAAAATGAAAATGAAATGAAAGTCCGCCAAGTTGTGCTGGCAGAAATGCAATTAATTTGAACGCCAAAACTCATTAATATTTTGTGGAGGCAGACACTCGAAAAGTTGTCCTAAAAAAATGAAGAAAAACACAAAAAGGGAAAAGGAGCAAGAGAAGCATCTGAAAACCGTGCAACGACCTTTTTTCAGCCCTTTGCCTATGTATTTAACTCAGGTTAATAATGAAGCAGCCAAAGGCTTACGTATTATTTGCACACAAAGATGAAAACAAACTTGTTGCTCCACTTGCCACTTGCTACTTGCTCCACTTGCCACATGCCACACGCCGTGCCACAAACAAACTCAAGCCAAGACTTTTCATATCAAATTTACCTTTTTGGGCGCAATGATTTATGGCCAAAGGGCAAAGCCGCCGCAGCAACTGAAAAAGGGCTGCAAAGGATCGTGTGGCAGGCACAGGAAATGAAGTTCAAGGCATCGCAAGTAGTTTCGGAAGCCAAAAAACAAAGTGTTAAAAAATATATATGTATATATCCTCAAATCTACCTTACTCAAATTGAAAAGCGCACTTGAAGCTGTCCAGCTTTTTTTTCTCTCCTCCACTTTTCTTGTATTTTCATTTTTTCTTCGTATTTGTTAAGGGTTTTTGTTGCCCCGCCGCTAGGCAGTGCGAAAAGTTTCATTGTAGTCCTGGGATTTTGGGCAAACAAAATTAAGCAGTCTGCAAGTTTTTAATTAAAAAAGGACGCGAGCCTGCATTAAGCAGCTAAGGTGAGAAGCCAAAGAGAAGTGCGCATTAAAGCTACAGGTAATTCAAACGTACTTTAATACAAGAAACATCTTTAAGAGAAGAAATATAAAAAATCCCATAAGAAATAACTTTTCTCAAAATACAAAAATTTCTGAAATTGTAATAAAATGTAATTTAAAAAAAAATAGCCAAATATTTCAAATAAAACAGATGCAAAAGAGCAAATTAGAATAAGCGTTACATGCATTTTATATCCTTGTTGATAATATTATTTATTATTTTTGTAATAATATAGAAAGTTCCATATGTAATTCTAAACTTTAAGCACCACATATTTTCATTATTTATATTTGAAGAACGCGAACTGAAAACAATCAATTCAAAGTTTGCACATTGAGTAACAACCACAAGAGCCGCACGTGAATAAATTGCGTGGCTGTTGGCAGGAAATTTGTTTAATCTGCCAACAAATTGTGGAAGACACGCAATTGGAATCGCCACAGCAAAAGTTCGACCAGTTTTTTTATTTTGTAGCTGAGCTGAAAGCTGATGAGATGCAAATGGATTGGCGCGATAAGGCGCCAGGTGGGGAGACTCGAGGCAGAGACGCCAAAGACCAGGACAGGGACTCAGACTTGAAGTCAGACTTAAGAGTTAAGCGAACGTGGGCCGTTTGCGAGCTGGTAACGCCAGATTATTATTAACTGTATAATTTAATGTGTAGGCAGGAAATTGATTTATTATCAGCGTCAGTTAATTTTTGCTCCCTTCCCTCTACTGGTCTCTCTTTATATAAATTAAGCAACTCACATGCGGCATAAATCTTGCCACTTTGTCTAAAAAAAAGTAAATTACAAATTAAGTTGTTGGCTCCCACAGTTAACCAACCGGGTGACAACAACTTTAACAACAGCTTTAGCAACAACAACAACAACAACAACAGCAGCAGCAGGCTGAAATAACGCCCGTCATCTGTAGATAAGGATAAGGCAACATCGTGCTTCGTCGTAGTTGAAGCTGTGTGGCAACTATTCGGTCCACTTTATAATTTATCGCGCCTACTTTTTGTCTGTTCTCTTTTCTTTATGTTGTTTTGCGCTATACTTTATCTGAGCTTATCTTTTATTTTTGCTGTTTTTCGCCAACAGCTAAGCGACCAAATATATCTGTAAGGTAGGCGATTGCTGGATAAGAAACTAAAAATACGATGAAGAAAGTCAATCTAAAAAAAAAAATCTTTTTAATATACAAAAAACAAGCTACAGATTCTGCAATTTTGAATTGGAATAGGTGAAAGAACAAGCCGATTTCTGGGTAAAAATAGTTACAATATTAAGTGGCAACATTTTTTTTCTTGTTATATATTTTAAATTTTTTTTAAATAGTTTGATTTGCTAGAAGAAAAAACAACTCTGAAATAATTGCCTGGAAAATATAAAAAAGATGGACTACAAAAGATATATTTGGTTATCTTTAAAAAAAAAGGCTGCAAATCTGAATGCAAGTCTTGTTATCTAATACAAAAATTAGAATCTTCCAGTCGAGCATTCTCAACTAAAACATACTAACTGGCTTTGCATTATGAACTTTTGCACATACAGTTTTCTTAACGCCTCAGTAGATGCATTTAGCACTTAAAATGAACATCCTCTTTATCCTTACCGAAAATGTGGCGAACCAAACAGGAAATTTGCTGTCAATTGCCTTCACCCATTTTTGAACTGAACTCCAAAACTGTCATTTTGGCTTTGAATAGTTTGTCATTTTTGGTCTAAATAGCTGTTGTTGTTGTTGTTGTTGTTGCCATTGTTACGCTGTGCAGTCAGTCATTCAGACAGTCATTCACTCAGTTATTGAGTGGGCTATGCCATCAAAGCCGTGACTATTTCCAATTCCATTTCGTCAAAATTTCGTCAGTTTTTAGTTTCAATTTGTTTTTTTTTTTACTGGAAGAGGGAGTAGCGTTTCCGTCCGAAGGCACAAATTGGTATTAAATTGCCTCACAATTGCAAAATGCCATAAATCGAACGGCAACGAGACCAGTTCCCAATATGAGCAGTCGGGGCAGGCCCCGTAGCCAACTCCTCTGCCTGCTATAGACACCCCTCCCCACCCCCAACCCACAACAATCCAATTTTAATGGTCTGGTTTTCCGCTTGGTTAACTCAATTTGCGTGGCTACTTTCAATTAGGTTTCCGCTTAGTTTTATTTTATTCGTTGTTGCTCGAAAGCTCATTTTACTTAAATAACAAGTAGAAATGCGTTAGAGTGTAATTGCTCGACTGTTAGTTACCCTGTAGTGGGTAGGCAGGGCAAAGCCCTAATAACTGGAGTTCAAAATAACACAAAAAAATGTTTTTTATTGGTGCGCAGATATTATAATATTTGGTCTCAGAAAACTTGGATTACTTTTAAAACCAAAAAAAAGAATGTACGTCTTTATAATGGTAAACTGCCTAAAAAAATGATTATCTCAATATTAAATAATAAATAAAGATATGTTTAAATAAGCTTTACAATTATCTTCATCTGGTCCGAAAATATATTCCCACAACATTCACCTACCCTTTACCTGCTCATTTGATACAGAGTATATCAAATTTGTTATTTGTTTATTTGTCGCAAATAAAAAATGTATTAACAGTTTAGTTCCTAGGGTTGCGTTTTTCTTTTTCCCCGTTTTTATGGAGTTTTCGTTGAACTCGTAAAAATAGAAATGTTATAGTTTTTTTTTGTCAATTGGTGTCTGTGCCGCAAATGGCTTTTGACGACAGTTCCGCCCGCTTGCCCTTTATAGGCGGGGGCGTGACAGGTGCAGCGACACAAATGCTCGCCCATCCCTCGTTGCCACAAACCGATATAAATGAGTGTTAACAGCGTCTTGTTGGGTCGCCCAAGCGGTAACCCGATACCCTGGGCCTGGACCCACCCAGAGAAGCTCAGCAATCGATTGACTAATGAATCAATTAAAAGGCCTTTTTAGCCAGACCAAAAATGAGAAAAGAAAACCTGAAATCAGTTTCAAGCTTTTGCCCACGCCGTGCTTATTTGCACTGTGCAAAATTTGTCACTGCCTTTTAAAGAGCTGCCAACAAACGCAGCCAAAGCCATCCATATGCGTCGCTGGTTTTATCAATGCGAAAAGCATCAGCATAAGATAAACGGGAAATTATTTAAAGCAAATAATGGGAATTTAATGTGACACCCGACAGGCGACAAGACAGACCAAATCGCGAGTCACGAGTCAAAATGCCAAAGCGTTAGCACTTGAAGCACAAGACTGCAACAGCGAAAACCGAGCTGAACGAAATTCTGAGATTAAACCTGACAGACCGAAATGTATATACCCTATTTCTGTGCATGATATTTAACGATTCAGTTTTCAGTTTAAATAACGTAAAAGAAATAAAAACAATTTGTTTTATTTTTTATACTTGGGGGGTGAGAGAAATAAATAGAATGAATAGAAATAAATAGAAATAAATTGAATGTACCTGTAGTGCTGCCTTTGCTTCAGTAGCTCACTGTGAAAAAACAGTCTAGAGCAGGTGTCCTCCCGCAGCGCATTTCTCTGGGTTAATCGAAATATTCCACCTGCAGACCCAGTTTTCAAGCCTCTTCCGTTACTGGACGCAGTTTGATTGTGATAAAAGTCCATCCTGAATGACCTGGAAAACTCTGCCGATTAGGAAGCTCCTACATTTATGGGTTCAGGATTCCCTTGAATTTGTACAACAAGCCTTTATGTCAAACTGTCGAAAGTCTATTCTACACATAATTATGAGATTTTATTTATTTGGTTTATTTATTTTATTTATTTATTTTTTCATAAAACAATGAATATGAATATGTCTAACAATTTTTATATATATATATATATATTTATAATTCTAATTAAAATGGCATACAATACACAAAAACACATGAAAAAAGCATAAAACATTCGCCAATAATTTTTAACTTGATAGAATTGATATTTTATAAAAATCCAAAATCAAATCAAAAAATTGGCTCAACTTTACACTAGCAATTAAACATAAAATCCAAATTATAATTTCTACTACTCCACTATTCCAAAGCATTGTCGCGGATATGTAAGGAACGTAATATATCGAATGTAATATTTAACACACTTGTTAACAAAGTCGTGTTTACCGTGTGTAAACGAATGGCAAAGGTAGCCTGCCCCTTGCCTGTTGTCTGTTGGCAGTTGCCTGTTGGCAGTTGGCAGTTGGCACTTGATGTGACACCTTGTCCCTACTCAGGCGCTGGGCACTTCTCGTCCCTTCCCTCACCGATCAGACAGACACCAATAGCAAATGGACATTGGCAGGGAGCTTGTTCCCCCTCGACCAAATGACGCATTATTGAACTGTCAATGAATGTGACAAAGGGTTAAACGTGTCACAATCGAGTAGTTGCTCAATCTTCTTCTTCCTTTTTAGCAAAGGGTCTCAATGCATTAAACAATGTTTGCTGTTGCCTGTCGGGTAGGTATTGTATTAAATATTGATGCCTTAAGTTTGATGATATATATATATATATATATATATATATATATATATATA